>JAKMWU010000162.1:0-107921 GCA_025327145.1 Colletotrichum sp. SAR 10_76 | reverse complement strand
GCTTTTTGTTTATAAAAACAATTTCTCCAGCGCGCCTAAACATAAATGTCAAACGTTGGGACGTGGGCTGGGAAGGTAAAAAAAAAAAAAAAAAAAAACAGAAGAAGAGCGGGAAAGCAGCTGAGATGTGAAGCTGATGAAAGAGGGCTGCTCTTGTGGTGCCTCAATTGAAAGAAGTGCCCCACTTAAACTCACCTCACCCGACCTTCGACTTGCGTCCTCCACGTCTTCTTCTCTACCTATGAGAGAAAGAGCGATTGACAGAGATTCTGTGGAATTTGACTGATTTGCTGTTTCTTTGGAGACCACAGCTACAGACGTCAGCAGTAGGGGCGGGGATTGGCCGGTTTAGCACTAAGCAGGACGAGGACGACAAGGGCGACTGCAAATATAGGGGTCTTGCTTGCCTCAAACGATAATCTGAATCGAGTGATGTAGGAATTTAAAAAGCCCGACTTGGAGAGATCTTGGGGAGGGAAGATGAAGGATATGCATACTCCAAGTCGCTCCTACCTGTCTACTTGTAGCTGCATCTCCTTGTCCGTCAATGCCCGTGAGAGCCCCCGCCTTTTTACTTTCTTTCCCTGTCCCGGCTCAACATCTGACGTCTTCTCCTCACATATTCATAACCAAATTCATAACACACCGGACTTTCGATTACGCAGGGAGATATCCAGACAAGCAATCAATATAAGTCGGTGGGCCTTGGTCATGTCATACAAGATCGCGCGCGACGGGGTTCGTCGCTGCATCATAACCCGCAAAAGCACACCTCTTAGTTCAGCTTTCAGAGTCGACTGGTGACCGCTCCTTCATGACGACAAGTTGGGCACCAACATGGGCCTAGACGACACAAAACTTGTCCATTGCGATGCCCAGATAGTTCTCGCGCCCCGCCGCTCTTCCTGAGAGCGCGTTGGCATGTACCTTGAGCGAAATAGGGGCCAGCTTATTCGGAAGCAAATTCTGAAGGAGTGGTGCGAGCAGCACAGCTCCAAGATGGTTGATTAGTATGATTTGAAGTATATTGCAAACCTGATTAGGCCTGACAAGATACCTGAGTGGAGGGGGACAGCAATAGTGAGGTCAGATTGACGCGTCGGGAAGAAGCAGCTCGAGGCTGAAAGACTGAAGCGCAGTGTGCCGTCGCATTGAACTTTCGAAAAAGGCGGTTGAAGAAATGATATCGGCGACAATGGGAGGAGTAGAAGCCATATTGAGTCCTTGGTATCCGTGATTGGCAATAGATTGTAATGATCCCCTGCGGACTAGGTAGGAGTAGAAACTTGCCCAATAGATGAAACCAGCATTGTTACCTGCTTTTCGAGATCACATTCGCTCTCATTTATCGTGAGGTGGTTTTCAATGTTTTTATCACCTTCCACCCGCCTCGTCTTTCGAGACCGTTTTTCGAAGACGCTGAGCCAGGATCAAGAATAGCGGAAAGCGACGCTGCTGCGCCGGCAGACGATTGAAGATTGCTCGAGACCGAGTCTCCCATGCACACCGAGTTGGCCCCCAACGCGGATCCCTGCACGAAGGCTGGGGGAAGGCATGTCCCGGATGTCGGATGCGGCCCCGGATGCGACTCTGCGGCCAGCGTCTTTCCTGTCGAGGGCCAGGAAGGGGGTTTGTTCTCGGGAAAAGCATCATTGGGCTGGCATCAACAGCGCGCCATCTGCACCAGTCCCAATAGAGCCCGCCAGTCTTCACCGAGGGCATAATCGAAACACACCGGCAGCTGAGCAGTCCATTCCAGCATCCAGCTTCGATGGTCGAAATGGCGTCAGAGATTCAAGAAGCAAACATTGCTCCCAGCTCTGGTGCAGTCATCCTGCGAGCTGTCAAGGGGAATACTTGCCATGATTCCGACGCAGACCCCGGCAAAACCTGCCTGCGCCTCGCAGACTATCGATCGAAATGTGAAGCTACCCGTGAGAAGTCGTGATGCGATATGAAAAATGATAAACCGAGATGAGTCCATCGGCTTTCATGCAGGTCGGGCCTTTGAGACCGCATCCGGACGGGCCTCCACGGTGAGCAGCACACCGTCGAGCGCAGATCCCCAGAGCGCGCGATCTGGTTGCCCATTCACCGAGTGTGACATGGTAGTGTCTGTGTCACGTCGGCAGAAAACGCCTCTTCACCGAGGCGCCCGGCAGTGAAATGGCAAACGGCGGGGGGGTTCAATCGTTTCAGGGCGGATGGACATGTCATGTGTCATCTCAAGTTGGAGGGATGACCCCCGATAAGGCCATCAATGACGTGCGCTATGATGGAAACGGGTAGACGGAGCCTAAAAATGTTAAAATGGACTTCAACCTACGATATCCGTGTAAGTGTTATTTCCAGCTGACAGCCTGCGGAGATCCCTGAGGCCCGCGGTCGCACCAACCGAATGCCTCGGTGCGCGGGACGCGTGGAGATGCCATAAATTCTGTCGGGTCGCACGCGGAGAATACGGCGCGAGCCCGCGCCTGTACCACCGGCTTTCCTACCTTTGAGGAAGCAAACAAACACGCCATCAGATAAGGGGCAGGGGTGGTCATGGGTATCTCTCGGCCCCGGCTTCTCTCGGCCAGCATCGCTGTCGCTCCAGCGCTCAATGGTGTGGTATCCTGACGTGGCACATGAGAGGCTCCCATGACGTCGATAAATGGAGGCATGGCCTCAACGTTCAACATGGACAATAATATTGTCGAGGACAGAATGCGGTTTTGCCCCTGGCCTCAAATGGGCAGACTGGCTGCCAATGAGGGGTCCACCCACACCCCGCGGATGACAGCCTGCAGCACCCGGATCCTACCAACCATCTTATCTCACCGCTCGGCGGCGCTCGGCGCTCGCCCACATTACCGGAAAGAGCCTTGGTGGCGACGGCTCCATGGCCTCAAAGACCCAAGGGTGGCCTCCTCCCGAGGCACCGGGCAGGCCCGTCCCTTTGGTGTTGGCGCCTCAGTCAAGCCGTCCAGGGTCGATGGGAAATACCCTAGCACAGCTCTTTGCTTTTTCCCCTTGAGAAAAGTCGACCCGGTCACCCGTCAAGTGCCCCGTTGGCAGCCGGGGAGCAGTTCCGGAAAGCTTAATGGATGGATGCAAGTCGCAAATGATAGGCGGGGATGCTCTCCGCGAGTTCGTGGTCAAGCACGTGGAAGCCTGCCGGCGAAGGGGAGTTCGAGTGCAAGTGCTTCGCATTTGCCCAATTGGTGATGGGCGCGTGTCTATAGCAAAGCGAGAAACAGCTGTTCCAAGCGCCCAACCACGGACTCTACCGGTCACGAAGCCACATTGCCGGTGAGCTGGAGACCCCGTTTTATTTGCCTGCGTGGGCTCCGGAGTCTTGAACATGCTTCCCCATGTATGTTCTCGAACGATATTGCAGTTGCGTGTCGTTGCCTCGGCCCGCGACCAATGGGAAGGTTGCCGGCATATTCCCTCGAGGCCATGCCTGTTGCTGATCTCTGAGGCTGCACCTCCTTACTTTGACTTGAGGCCATGGCACTTTCGTGCGACTACCCTCCGCCCGATTTGGGAATGCCGGCCGAGATTGCTTTCGAGGACACGATGATGGTCTTGGTGTTTGGGGGGAAAGCTGCCCACATAAGTATTGCCGTCGATCCCGGATGCTCTCATCGCTGGGCTCCCTCCGTTTTCTTTCAACGCGCAGACAATCGCGGCCTTGCCTCTACCCTGCTCTATTGTATCAGCGACCTTCACCTCGCGGTGTTCTGCCTTCCACTCCACGTACAGAGCCTCGCCTGCTCCAACATGCCGACGTCTCAGGTCTCGGGGGCTTCTCATGGCTGTTCCAACAAGAAGTAAGCTCCCTTCGTCCTTATGAAGCATCACCGACAGATGTCTGACACTGCTTTCAGGTCCAAGACGGCTCGTGCAAAGGAATCAAAGTCCCGGGTAGACGACTACCTCGCGGAAGAGGGCAGCCTCTACGAGCGGATCCCCAATGACAGCAAGGCCAAAGACAGAACGAAGGCGTACAAAGATCGTGCTTGGGAGACAACCCGTGACGCTGATCGCCGCCTTGGTTCAAGATAAACTTGATTGGCGGTGAACGTCATGACGATGGGCAGATGCTCGATTCGGTCGTGGCCCACGGACATGGAGGTAGGACAATGGCCGGTACAGCGAGGAGTTTGACTGCGTTTTGGGATCAGCGATTGATTTGAAAGAAATGTCCGCGAGGATTGAAGGAAGTCACGGCTTTCTCGTAACATGCAGTTGCACGTACATGCGGCAAGAGCAGTCTGGGGCCTGCCTTCTTGGCACAGACTGCACTTGTAGCAGCAGTATATGTCCTACGTGGCTGTCGCATATGGACCGCATGAAGTAAGGGAGGTTTTTGATAGCGCTGTTTTATCTAATTGAATTTTTTGGAGGTCTTATTAGTGTTGGATCGATGTTTGTTGAAAGTATCCTCAACCGACTGATGTGACGGAAGCTCTTGACGGAGATGCTCACTCGATTGAGATGCAAAGCCGAGACCCAGTGGCTTCAAGCTTGCAATTGCCTATGGATCAATGAGACCTCTATAACAAGCGCATCGATACGGCAGGAATTGTGGTCCTCTTCGTGCGGCTTGCATGTGGCGCTGGGCGTCTTACGGCGCTGCCATGTTGGCGCGCCATCCGATCAAAGTACCGTCGTCTCTCGTCATGTGACAGATGTCATCCTTACCCGCAAGGCACTCTCAAATCCGTATCTAGAGATGCATCGATTCATCTCGAGATCCGAGATGAGACTGCTGGTCCCAAGATGCAACGGCGCTCGGATGGGTAGTGGCCCTAGAAGAGGAGAGTTCCCGGGCAAACGGCGACTCCACCGACCTGCCGTCGAAATAAGAATCGCACCGGCTCAAACCTCTCGAAACTCTCTCACCAAACTGTATTCAACCTAGTGTAGGTAGGTAGTCAAACCAACCCGTCATCCGATCACCGCATGCGCCGGAACCGGGAAGCTCAACGTCTGTGCGGTGCCACGGACACACCCGCCAACGAACCTCCACAGAAACTAAACGATCAGCCAAGAAAATGCATGCCCAACGTTACTTCTGTGCCGCGATATCGTCCCATGTTGACACAATACACGAGAGATGCGGTCTTTAGCCGTTGTATGAATTACCCACCGGGGTCCTTGTGCTTCGGTGCTGCGTTCCGAGAACATGGGTGAGACGGATGAATTCAGAATCCCTGCAGCGGGGGAACGATTGGGCTGGGATTGACTGCGGCCCATCGCGGCCAGCCAAAGATGAACAATCAACCCATTCGCGCATGAACGGCTCAGCAAACTCTTCCATTCTTTGGCTGAATTCCACGTCTTTCAACCATACAAAACGTTCTTCCGACCACAATCGGGCCTTGGTCGGTCCAGCCCTACCAGGCATGTCCCGATTCCCCAGGATCCACCTGATGACGCTATCCAGGGGCCTCCTGTGGGACAACTGGGGCCGCCTACGTTACAGAGCATATTAATCCCCGAACTCTTTGCACCATTCCGAGTCCATTGTCGGTCTTTTATGGTGGGGGTCCAAGACAAGGGGGGAGGGGACGTGGAAGTAGCCCAGAACCGACAGGGCCATGGTCTGAGTCTGGCCTCGTCCCCGGGTCTGGCAGGTTTCTCCAGTCAGCAGGACCCGACCGCTAAAAAGGAAGGGTAAAAAAAAAATCAGAGGCGGGCAAGCTCGGTGGATTACCTGGGGCCGCGCGTGCTCCATACTTTGTCCCGCGTTTCCGAAAACCAATCACCCGGGGTACCTCTTGGCAGCTATCAAGACGCGCGTGCGCTGGATACCTGCTGTCGTGGACCTGCGTCACCTCAGCCAAGCGGACTGGTCGCCTCGAAGCGCGAAGTGACGTTGCGTATCCTTCTGGATATACGAAGTGATGAGGAAGGGAAGCGACCGAGGAGGTGACGAAGCCGTGGGAGGCGGCCGCTCATTTGGGCTGCCGAGGATCCAGGACTTTTTCTGGGGTTTTGGAGAAGAACTGGAGGTGCTGGGATCCTAGGTTGGGGAAGACGGGGGTTGCGATGGTTGGGTGCACATCCCCCTTGCACAGATCTAGTACATCGCTCGGCAGTCTCGGGTGGTCACCGCAACGATCGCACAGCAAGTAACCGTAAATGACATAGAAACCGGTCCTTATTTTGTTAATCATGCAGGCCCAGCTGCACGAGCTAAGTAGCAATAATACAGATTCTTCCATAATTCATCGTCCCTCGCACATTACTCGCCCCGCCAAATGCGTTGGCCGTCTTGGTATTCGAGGAAGTGGCCGGTGGAAGGTAAAAGTCGAAAGGTATTAGGTTGGCAAAGGTGTTGTACATGGCTGGTGGCGCACCGGTGAAGCATTAGGGCCGACAGGGTGTGATGGTTCGGGCCTATTGGGTTCGGGGTTGTTTTTGGACGGGCTTGTCTTCGGCTGGTCTGTTGGATTCGAGGCGTGTGTACTGGTTGTCGTTATCATTCATGAACATCTCGAAGCGAGCCTGCCGAGAGGCCGCTTGATTGTTCGAGGCCGCTTGGTTGTTCGAGGACTGTCCAAACGCTGCACCGGTCCTGTTCGGTGTCAGTCAACATGCAAGCAAGACAAGACCGGGATATCAGAGTCACTTACTGACTGCCGGATTCAACAACCATTGAAGAAGTCTGAGATGACATGACTGCTAAACTTGGGTATCTTGAAAGAACGATGAAGGGAGTTGGCAAGGTAGTCCAATGACGGGATGCAAGACCAGCTTGTGTACTTAAACAATATTGACACGGCGGGGATGGAAGGTGCAGAAAAACAAGGGAAGGGGAATCGACTTTGATGAAAAAAGGGCGAGAGGTGAGGGCATCGTTCAGCAGTCCATGGCGAAAGCGGGCCGATTTAAATATCAAGGAGGTGGAAGAATCAGATGAAGAGAATCAGAAAAGGGCGAACCATTTTGGATGCCTCGCACCGTGATGTGCGGTGAACGAAGAACGAGTGGGCGTGGGAGCAAGGTTGGGCGTGGGATCGGGACGAACATCGTCAACGCAAGGTACCTCTCTAATCGTCCGCGAGGGTTGACAGGAAGGTAGATGCCGGCTGACAGGTACCAAGCGGTATCTAGCGTTGACAGTGATAACCCAAGACAAGAAAAAAATTGTATTTTCCTTGAGGATGCGTCGGAAGCTCGGCCTCATGATTGTCTCCTGTGCCTCTGATTTGACCACGGCGGTATGCACTCATTTCGCGTGCAGAAAAACCGGCGGACCAAAATAATACATGGCCTCAAGACAGGAACAGAAAACAAAACGGGGCGATTAGTTGGGCGGCGAAAAGTTTCATCAGATGCATGGTAATGCAAGGCACACACACCCTTTTCCCGCCATTTTGCACCGCCGTCATGACAAGGTGGAAATAGGGTGGTGTGGGAGCTCTCTGTACGGGCGTTCCAGCTGGTTTCTGGACCGTCAGCGAGTGAGCTGGCAGGCCAAGGTGAGGTGGTGAGGTACACCAGGAACCAAATACGTGAGACATGCTCAGCGAAGAGGCTCTGACTTCCACAAGACTTGAAGAAAAATTTTTTACTCGGCATTATTGCACCAATTCCCCCGGATCTTCTCCTCTGCGGGCGTCGAGATGCACTAGGCCCCGAGAGGAGAAGAGCAAGCCACGCGGGGTACATGAAGACTGAAAAATTTGCTGCACTTTCGTTTCTTCTTGTCTCGAGAATCTGGTCTGGATCTGCAGAGGAGCTGGGCAGCTGGAAAACGCGGCAGTATGTTTCCATCCGTTCGGTTCCTCGACGCCTGCGGTTCGTCAGCGGGATGGAGCGTCAGCCATGTTGATCGGCCGATGTCGCTGTTGCATTCCAGTGGAATGCTGTCTGAAGACATAACATGCGGCGAACGGCCTGAAACGACTTCGAGAACACAAGAGGCGGTTTCTGAATCGAAGCCACTTGTTCCCAAACCCAAGCTACCGATGTCGTGCGTCGGAGGCGCACCTCATAGGCCAATGGGTCCAATCTTGGCAATGTCCTCATAGAGCGATAGACCGGTGCAATTGGCGAAGGCACCGGTCGGTGAGCGAAGCAGGATGTGAGCCTGAGGAACTCGCATGATGACAAGGTCACGACGGACGTGGCTTGACCTTTGGGAATACGAGGTTTGAGCTACCCGGGACATCAGCAAGGCAGACTGTTTGTGGAACCCAGGACATCAGCAAGAAAACAGCCAGTCCTTGATTCCAGCTGCTGGCCGCATTCGTAGGGCTGTCGGACAGGTTCCAGGTTGCGACAACTTAAGCTTCCGCTCCCGCTCCCGCTGCCGTCTCCGATTGATTCTCCACGCCGCCGGAAAAGACGCTGCAAGCAGCGACACCACGCTCTCCAACGGCGCCGTTGAGGGTTCTCGCCGGCGGCGGAGCCAAGAGATAAGGTTATCGCCGCAGGCGACTGACAAAGAACTTGCTCAGTTCTGCAACAGTCCGGAAGTACCGTCGCTCGCCAATACAAACCGGTCCATAAAAGCTCCAATTTTTCTCCTCTCAGCTTACTATTGGTGTTCTTCAATTGGCGTCGATTCGCAAAAGCCCCGCATCGCTTGTACCGACCGGTGAATTGTATTTTATTGCAAGCGGGATAAACAGCGAGCAAAATAAACTAGATGCCATCCGGGTGCGCAATTGCAAGCAGGACCCTTAAAGAGAAGTTCGTTCCCGTCTGGCCCTGCGGTGCCGTTCAGCCGTTCTTACGTGAAGCGCGTAATTGTTTGTTTGTTTCCGCGAGCTCTGTTTCGTTTTTTTTTTTAGACGGCAAGATGGAGACCGAATCGTCCAAATGGACCTACCAGGTCAAAGGTAATTGACTGGCCTGCCGCGCTTCATGTTTGTAACCTAACATGCCGTAGTAATGGTTCTTGGGGAAGACGCAAAGTCCAAAGAGGAGAGGCGACTGGTGCGGAAACTGGGTAATGGTTCCTCCCGTCTTTTGATGTTTTGCATATGCTGACAAGGACCGGGTTCCGTGACTTGCAGACCTTTTTGTGTTGGTATGTCTCCACATTGGCGATGGCGTCAAACGCAACGGAGCTGACCCAAGATAGACGTACTGCTGTTTCAGCTACTTCGTTAACTACCTTGGTAAGAAGAACGTCATTGATTCTTTGATTCAATTAGCTTATGAATGACCAGATCGCGCTGCCTTTGCCAATGCATACGTACGTATTTGCTCGCTGGTGAACGGGAGATTTACTCACCATCATCAGGTCGCCGGTTTGAAGGAAGATATCGGACTTCACGGGTCACAGTACAATGTCTTGCTGTCAATGATGACTGCCGGGTTAGTAGTGCCACCCAAGATGCTGCCACCATGTTGCTGACGTGCCGTTAGATATGTCCTTGCCCAGATTCCACACGGTATCGCCATCCAAAAGATCGCGCCCCGCATTTGGCTCCCGTCGATGGTCCTGCTTTGGGCTGGCTTGACCATGTGCACTGCAGCCTGCAAGACGTATGAGCAGATGTGTGTTGTGCGCTTCTTCCAGGGTATGGCAGAGGCAAGCACATACTGCGGGACAATGTACATCATGGGGTCGTGGTAGTAAGTGTCTCCACCCAAACTGCATGGATGGGGCCGTATGCTAAATGGACAAAATATAGTAAGCCATTGGAGATTGCAAAGCGAACTGCTATTTTCACCGCTGTCGGCCAGGCAGGCAGTATGTTTGCCGGCGTCATGATGACTGCCGTGCACAAGAGCATGAACGGATACGGAGGGCTGCCAGGATGGAAATGGGTATTCCTTATCGGTAAGTCGGGCGCGATCCCGGGCGATATCTGCTTTCTGTTAGCCAGGCTGGGTACTAAACGGGTGACAGACGGTATCATTACCCTGCCGGTTGCCGCTGCAGGCTTCGTCTGTTTCCCAGACATTCCCGAACAGACAAAGGCACACCTGTTCAGTCTCAAAGAAGACGACATCAAGCTGGCCATCAAGCGCCTGCCGCCCAAGAGGGAGGATGCGCATAACGTCTCGCCCTTATCACTGGCCAAGCGTATTCTCGGCAAACCATACTTGTACGCCACCCTCCTTCCTTGCTCGCTTGCGCCTCTGCTGACAAGACCAGTTACGTCCTCGGAGTATTTTCGATTGTTACTGGCGCGCTCGAGGCCTTTTGTGTGCAATCGCTTTTCCTTCTTTGGATGAAGTTCCACAGCGACCGCTACACAAGCTCTCAGATCACAACGTACCCACTGGGCGTACAGGCGGTCGCCATTGTATCCAACATCGGTGCCGCCATCTACATGGATTCAACGGGTCACCGGCTGCCCATTGGGTTCTTGGCGTGCGGGCTGCAATTGATCTCTGCGGTACTTATCCTCATCCCCACGATTCCGGATGCGGCAACCTTTTTCGCGTACTACCTGGCGGGTACGAGCTATATGGTCAACCCGTTGTTGTTCGGCTGGGCCAACATTATTCTGAAGAGGAGCGGCGACGAGGCGGCCCGAAGCGTGTTGCTGTACTGGCTGAACGCCATCCAGAGCACTTTGTACACTTTCTGGGGCATTGCGCTGTACCCTGCGAACGAGGCGCCGTACTGGCGGAAGGGCGGAATCACCATGTGTGTGGTTGTCGTTTTGATGGCCGGCCTGATGTGGGCGATGAAGTGGCTGGACAGGAAGTCGCTTGCCGAGCAGCTTGTCGAGGATGGGGATAGCGCCGCGGAAGTGAGCAGGTCCTCGGATGCCGGGAGTCAGAAATGAGGCAGCCTGGACGGCAATCAACACAATGTCAAGAGGTGACAGGGGAGGGGTGGGATGGAGGCGTATACCAGACGGCAGAATGCAACTAGCGTGAAGAGTCGGTCGGTTGAGAGAGGAGGGAAAGAATATGCGTTGGAGACACTGGTAATTTTCGGGAAGGATCGTGAGGGTGTGCGACTTGAGGATGGTCGGTGGCGTGTCCTGTCAAAGATAATGATAGCCAGGAGACCTGGAGTCGGGAGTAGGCGGTGAAGAAAAGAACCGGATTGTTCGGGCAATCATCAGGCAATTTCTTTCCCTTCAAACTGACAGAAACGACGGGAAATGCTGAAGAGGGTGGACTGTGAGCAGGCTGACATGATGGATGAGCAGGAACGGTCGGAGGTGTACTGGAAGATCCCTGTCGGACCTCCTCGTTTGGTGGCCTCCGTCCCCTGGAAGGAACCATCCTGGTGCAGGGGAGCCTACCACGGAATCTATGGACCTTAGATTGGCGGACCCTGCTAGCGGTATCCACTCCGCCGTCTGTGCTTCCCGTCCGTCACCAACCTGGAACCCAACCAGGTAAGGTACCTTAGGTACCAGGCGGGCGGGGAAAGCTAGGCCTGCCTTCCTACTTCCACGTCTGCCTTCAACCGCGGGGGCTTCCATCGTCACCGGCGACCGCTCCAGCCAAGAGAAACGGCAACACGAGAAGACGGTACGGTCTGGGTTGAAGACGGCAAAGACTCGAGCATTTACGCAGTTCTTGTGCTCGGCATTAGCCCGTTGGCACACCCTGACCAGCCTAACCCCTGCCCTGACCGGTCTGTTGGGGCAGGTCGTCACCATGTTGTGTACCGAAGCTAAAGCACTCCAGGCCTGATGCACGAATGTTTGCTTGTCAGGATCGACCACGTCTCTTCGCTTCGTTCGAGCTCCATCGACGGAACAGTTCATCCCAAGTGTGATGCAAATGCATCTTTCTGGCATTGCATCGGCAAGAGAAGCCGAGATCTCGACTAGACGGACATGTCCGACGGTCAACAACGCACTCTCTTGGAGATGTTTTCGATACAGAAGGCGGTCAACAACTTCTCATTTCAAGAAAATGAGGCTGTCACCGGGTGGCGTAAGCTGTTATCTCGTAACTTGAAACGCGCCACGGGACAGGCATCCTCGAACTACAAGTCTTCCATGGTTTGGAACTGTGTTCACCGCTAGACTGGTAAGATACGAACCTGTCTCAAGCTTTCTATGACTGCCCATGTGCTAAAAGTATCTCTCTCAGAGGCCCCTGTCGCGGATCAATACATTTTGGGACTGCATCTTTGCACGCCTCCCGTATGCTGACACATCTCCACGACCCGATGATTAACCCCTGGCCTCAAAATCCTAGTTCATTTCTCAGCTGTCAGTCTTCCATTTTTCCGAAAAAGAAATGCAGAGTGTCTTTTGAGACGCGAGCATTTCACGGTCACACACATCTGCAGATCGCGGGGGAGGCACGGCAGGCTCTGACCCAATCGCTCGATCAAAATTGAGGCCAGCCTAACTTAGCAATGTGCAGAAATGAAGCACATTCGGAGAAATTCTTCAGCCATTCGCAAATTGACCTTCTTCACCGCCAGGATGAAGACTGCAGGATCGGTCTGCAGTGGCACGAAGGTCTGCACGATCAGGAGCGGTATCTGCGGATACCGATTGGGAAGTCTCGCGGGCTTTGGTCTTCGGTTCCTTGACCTGCCGCAGTCTCCTACAAGGTAAGGAAATCACAATCGCTGACACCGCCCTATCATATCATGCGGCCATTACACCATGCCGAGGGCTATCGGTGGATGTGTTATCATTTCTCTGAGCTGCCCCGCGTGAGAGGCACAGTTTCCCCACTTGCTCTTCCCAAACCAGTCTCCTGCGTTCACCTTTCTTTTTTTGCCTCTTCAAGCTTGTTAATTCTTCAGACCGCCTCTTCAGCGGATTCTGGCATGCAAGATCACGCCGGCGGTGACGCCTCTCCGTCATGGCGAAGCCGATGAGGTAGGGTTAGACGCCATCCTAACTGGGAATGCCGCCTTGCAGAGCAACCTGCCTGGCGCAGGAGCTTGGCCTCATGTACAGGCTTGGATTTCGACGTACATGTATGATGATGCTGCTACTGATCAACTACTGTACACCGCTCCAGGGGACGTCATGCACTATTTCCGGGGGCCTTATTTAGGGGCACAGTTGCTGCGAGCTTTTGGGGTGACGATCGCCTCACCTTCGGATGTGATCCGAAGTGAGGGGCTCCTCAGTCAGCCTGCTATTGCTTCATAGACCTCTGGGCTGTTCACGCCGTCTTTTCTAACGCAACCGGACCTTCTTGGAGGCTGTGCCTGCTAGCTTATGCCGCTGCTAAACCCACTGTTGGTTGTGGATGTCTGGCCGGGTGATTGCCAGAAACACTGGAATCAAGGCAGTGACCCCTAGATATTGAGTTACGATAATTTCACTGACATGCTTGGTTTACGCTGCAACGTTCAACTTAACTCATAATTGTTTCGCAATGGAGAGCTCAAAAGTGTCAAGCTGAAGTGGATTGCAATTCAGAACAGAGATGTACGGGATAGGACTGTGTAAAGGCTCTACACGAAGCCATTGTCTTCCATCTGTAACCTTAACAAACAATGCCTTCTTCGGTCACAGTCCATTCTGTTCAAAGTTTGACAGACCATCTTAAAACAATGTTTTTCAGACGTTTTCATTGTTCAGAACTGTCGCAAGTCGCCAAGTCGATACATAAGACATCACGACCACTTGTCCATCAACTTCTCGACTAATCGAGACTGAAACAGCATTACTATCATACTTACAACTTCAACCACAGATAAATTAATCAAAACGAGAACACAACCGACAAGATGCCTCCTCATCAGTACAGACACCAGTTCAACGACACATATCCTGCAGCACCGGCCAAGGAGGACTGCAGCGCTCTGGACAGCGACCTCCTCGTCGGGGTCGTCATCCCTCCCTTCTTTGCCATGGGTTTCCTTGTATCCCTAGTGATAACTCTTTGGAACCGCTGGACATACATCACTCGAACCAAGAAGTTGGAGGAAGGGAATCGCCGCCTCAGGGTCAAGAACCAACTGAACGAGTATTGGCACGGGCCCGTCTCTGACGATCTTGTCGATGCCGAGCTGAAGAATCCCGGCAGCCACACTGGCGGGGTCAAGCGACCTGAAAGTGGGAGCGATCACGTTCGCGATATCGATCGGGATGCTGGTACCCGGTCCAGGCTTGCCACGTACGATGACGCCGGCTTCTATGTGTCTGGTGGCCGAGACGGAGCTGACCAAGAGGAGTCTGAGGAGTCCGAGGAGTCCCGCGAGCGTTCTCGCGACCTGAGCACCATAGCCGAGGAAACAGAGGTGTCTGCTGATGCGGTGCTTAGGAGCATACCTGATGAACCAGACCACCGCTTCGCAGTTGGGAGCGACTCTGAAGAGGACGAATGGGAAGGAGCCGAGCCAAACTACATGACAGGCGGAGAGTCCTCGATTCCTCTGGAACCATTGAAACGAGGTGGGTCCTCCAGGCAAGACGACTCCTTTAGACAAGGCAAATCTTCACAGCAGGTCGCATCTTCCAACAAATACGAATTCAACAGCCAAGTCGGGTCTTCTCCTAGCTCAGTCGATTCTTCTCCTGGCCGTGACAGGTTTTCTCCCAGCCCAGTAGAGTCTCCTACCCAAGGCCAGTTTCCTAGACAGGGCGCATCTTCCAGGCAAGGTGAGTCCTCTACACAAGACGGGCCCTACCGACGAGGCTAATCTTTCCCAGAAGGCGAGTCCTTGCCGCCGCAGGTCGAGTATTCGGCACCGGGCGAAGGCCAAGGCGAGTCTTCGAGTGAGCCGAAACCACGAGAGAGGTGGAAGCCTATAGCAAAACAAACGCGCTCCTACAAATCCAGATTCGTGGAACACTTGGATGATGTTGCTATTCCCGTAGACACCATTCTTCTCGATGACATTCTCTTTCCCGACCCCTTGATCAGTAACGACAAGAAAGGTGCTTCACATGACGCTCGAGAGCAGAATGAGCATCAGTCCCATAGGAGTTAGGTATTCCTTCGGACGTGGCTTTGCAGGAAGCTTCGAGCAAGTGGAGACTCGCGGTGAGTTTCTGACAGCAGTGAACCTGGGTTGCGAGTCACAGGTGTCGAGGTCAGTGAGGCAGGCTTGAATACATAGAGAAATCAATTGGAAATGTTTGTAGAAATTTTTTCATTTTTTTTCTGTCATGATCATGTAATTTGTTTCATTTACTATTGATTTGAGACCATGTCGCTTATGTGTTGTAAAGAGTATGAGATGATGCGCATTCCCATCGAGTCGGTCTGTAACTTTGACAAATATCATGATAGAAGATGATGCATCATTTCTTATTGAGAGCGGCGCTATTTGCGTTGTTCTTCAGGCACTCAACTGTCAAGCTCTTAGCTGTGTTTGCCGCAGGACTTCCTGTCCAGCCTCGTATGGTGTGATGAAGTCTCAGACTGTCTGGAACCAACTTGGTCCCAGTGAGCCGAACACCTTCGAAATACAATAAAGCCAGCATATATGAAAAGGTAAAACGACATATCTTCCTTCACTAAACGAAGTAACGCAATATCTTTGATCATTCTTCAAAGTCGCAGTACCAGTGTCACCAATGAACCAAGGCTTGCCATCGTGGCTGCTCCGGCTGGCAAAGGTCGAGAGCTGGAACGATGGATGCGGGTAATAATGGGGGCACCCCATGGTGACAAGGAACTAGAACAATGAACAAGGAAGTGATCATGATAACCACCAATGAGATCTATCTCGAGACCCAGTCCAAAGACTTGAAAGCTGTCAGCGCAGTGCTTATCAGAACAAAGCTTTGTCTAGGGAAGACTTGTTCGATGACTACGAACAAGGCTCTTGTTTGCATCACACCCTCAATGTCGCTCATCTGATTGGCATCTATATATCCTTGCCTTCCATCTGTCTCCAGGACTATTCTCATCATCACACCGCATCAATCCGACTCTCATCTCAGAGGCAAGTCTTCCTTCCCCTTTTTTCATCACTGACTTCCCATCAGAGACAGGCAGAATAACCCTGCAGTCAGCGCATCGCCCTATTCGAGACCCGCAACTGAAACCTTTCGTATGCTCTTAATCTCTTTGTTTCCCTCAAGGTGGGTCTTCCCTTCTGCGACTGACAGAGCACAGTACTTCAAATGCATGTTTCCTCCATGAGGTGAGTCTCCCCCTTCTTCAAAGCTGAAGCAAGTTCTAGGAATCAGATCTCTAGTGTCGTCAATACCAATTGACCAGGTAAGCCTTTCCTCATCCCCTCTGAGCAGCTAACCCATCTACCAGAGAACCTTCAAAGCCGCCCTCGTCCCTACTTTAAAGAGTCCTCATATTCCCGTGAGTCTTCCTTCATCTGCCTTCTTTGAGCAACTGACCCTAGGCGTTCCCTCAATCCTTGAAATCCTTCTCTATGGCAACGAGTCTTCTTAGTCTTCATTCGTAAGTCCCATCCACCTTTGTGCTAACTGCAGGTCCATCGAATGATCAAAAGCTTCCTCTTCTTCGTTCCATTTAAGTCTGTAAGTGCCTCCTCTGCTCGTAGATTGCTAACTCTGCAAGACCTCTCGACCTGTGCCCCAGACAGATGCGACTACATTGCCGGACTAGGTATGTTCCCCCGCCTCATCTCTGTTGCTAAAAATCATCACCAGCGAACGGACAGACTTGATATCTTCCAACGCCATCAACGATCGTGAACCCGTGATCGACATGCAGGTATGTGCTCACCCCAGAACCAAAATGCTGACGCTTAGGTAAAATCGAGCATTTACAAAGCTACCCGCGACGATCTCATCTATAACCAATCGGCGAACCGACCGCGACCAATCCCCCTCATGCTGATTACCGGTGCGTGATCCTCCCCGAACCAATAAGCTAACGCAATAGATCATTTACGACACTACCTTTTTTCCTTGTCTAGCCACCGAGTTCTCGCGAGAGCCGCGCATGCCGATGCCGCGATGAAGGAGACATTAGCCGAATCGCCCCAACTTCCAACGACGAATCGCGGCCGGCCGATGTTTATACCGAGCGAATAACTGGGAGTCATGAGGTGTTGGGATGGTGAGAGTGGGGAAAGGAGGAACGTCTAACTGGTATTTTTGGGGTCATTTACGAGGAAATGCAACAATCAATGATGGACAAGGCCTGGATCATGATATAAGGCTTCGTGTATTCCCAGTGAAATGAAGTGATATCAGATACATAACGCCCTAATAACAAGCGCCGATTATCAACCTAAGGCCGTCTCTTCCATTAGTCGTCTCATCGTTTAGAAAAACTTGCTCTTGAGCCCTCCCAGCACAACATTCCGCTTCTGCTTGTTGATGTACTTGCCAACGTCGTCTGCCCATCCTGCACTCTGGTTCTGCAGGTTGTCCATGTTATCACTCATGATATTGAGCTTCTCAGTCCGCTCATTGAGTTGTCTAGTGAGGTAATCACCCCAGCCCTCCTGCGCACCTCCAGCGCTTGGCCCTGCTGCTGTTTGGCCTGAGCGTGCAGCCCTAGCCTCTGCCGCCGCCGCCTGGATCATGCGTCTGCTGGGCGGGCGATCAGGGGCGATGAGAAGATCAAGGTCCGTCGGCGAGATGTACTGCGTACCCGACAACCACTGCATGTTAGAAATGGTAGGGCGAGGCGGCGTGATGAGCTCGGGGTTGATGAGAACGTCCGCGCTGACGGGAAGATCCTTCGCAGTACCCCACACGCTTAGGACTGCAATTTCAGATGGGCCAGTCCAGCCAAAGACATCGCCGGTCTGTGTCACCACGGCGGCGGTGCTGCGACTGCTGTCCAGCATGGGAAGCTGAGCCCTTCCAATTTCCTTCAGTCCCGGGATGGAGAACGCGCGGGTTGTCCTGTCGCCAAAGACGCCAACAATGGCGAAGCCGTGGAGCTCGAACTCGGTGACGTTTGCTGCGTCACAGAGGATGTCATCAAAGGATTTAGAGGCTCCCTTGGCTCCTGCGGGTTTGAAGACGCGAATCTCGGTTTGCGTCACTGTTCTTTGTTAGTAATTGTATCTCAAAGGATCAAATAGACTTACCAGCGATCAAGACACCGTTCACCTGCTGTCCGTTCCTGAGGCCTGCAACAATGGGACCAGTCGCAAATGCAGGCTTGCCAGAGTCCGCAACAATAGGGCAGAGAGCCACAACCTTGCCGTCAAACTGCTGAGCTCCGGCGAGAGTTACCGAGTAGCTATTGCCGGAGGGCAGAATCTTGAACGTGGCCACCCTTCCTGTGTTGGTGCCAACGAAGCAGCAGATGCTGGAGTAGTTGTCGCCCTCTAGTGTCATGACACTGAACTCAATGGCAACCGGCCACTCCTTTCCGCTGGGCTGGCTATGACCCTTCAAGAACGAGGCTCTCTTCTCACGCTTGGCGAATTCCGACATGGACATTTGGTAGATGACTGACGGTCCTCTCAAGTCGATAATGCTGAAGAAGCCGCCTTCAGAGCCAACAGCCACAAAGCCGACATCTGACACGCTGACGGCCGAAATTGGTCCTTGCATCATCTCGTACAACTGCCACGGCTGCAAGCCCTCTTTAAGAGACGGCTCCGCTCTGGAGCTGATGTCAGTCAGGCCACCGGGGTTGGGAGCAATGTCCTCGTGGTGATCCTTTCCATGGAACCTGTTGCCAGCCCATCTGTAAATTACCAGCTCGCCGTTGCGCGTGCCCACAGCGAATTCGCCAGTGTTGGGAGCCATGTGCATGGCGGTAATATCAACATCCTCGTAGCGATCGAGCGAGCGAGCAACGTCGACTTGAAGCATGGTAGGGTTCTCAATCTCATCGTCGTGACCGGCATCCCAGAGACGGACCGTGCTGTCGCCGTGGGCGATCTGGAAAATGGTACGTCCTTCGTATCGGCGCTTCGGCTTGGCGGCTGCGGCGCCGCCCTTGAGCAGTGGTTCGCCCTGGTTTCTGGTCTCGACCATGCCGAGCCAGCGGCCCCGGTCAACGGTCTGCACGGCGAATCTGTTGACATACGGGTGGACGAAAGAGACAGAGGGGTGAAGCTGGTTTGTCGGACTGATTGGGTATCCCGAGGGGAAACTCATGGTGAGTAGCTCGCCAGAAGTGAGCAGGGTCAATACCGCAATGGGATCCTGCGCGCCAGCAAAGTACGGCGAAAGACGGGGAATGAGCAGGAAGTTAGCGACCTGAGCCCCTGGTGGTGTCGGCAAGGAAATATTTCTCTTTCCTCGCAAATGGTCTTCGAGAACCTGCCATGTCGAAGTTGCGTAGACGGGCGTTTGTCCAAGCTCGATGAATGTCAGGCTCTTTTGCGGATTCTCTGGGCTGTGGCCACCTGCGATAAGAATTCCGGTGTCGTCCGGGTTGTCCTTGCAGCACCATGCGATCTTTGCATATGGCTCCCTGAAGCCAACATGTCCCGCGTTAGGTGAAGGTTGATCGATCTTGAACTCGTCCAACGTCCTGGCCATCACAATACGGCCATCCTTCGGGTCCCAAAACACCATGCTTCCATCATCGTGGGCCGTCATAATGAAGGTACCAGTGGGGTGCCACAAAGCGTGAGAAAGCCTTGGCCGGCGGACCGTATCAGGTGGCTCTCCACCGCCGCCAGGCGCGCCTGGTTGAAGAACATACTCCAAGAACTGAGTGGGTTTGTTCTGCTTAAACGAGTACACAACCACTCCCGTGGTGTAGGCGATGAGCAGCTTGCCAATGTCCCTAGGGTGAAGTGCAATGCTCACCAACCCAACGACACGGGCTTTCGGGTCCTTTTCCTTCCAGAAGTTCGGCAGTCTGAAGGACTTTGTGATGTTCTCCCTGTCAAGGTCGTATGCCAAGATCTCTCCCGTAGCCAGTCCGAGGAAGGCCCAGTCGAGCAATGGGTCGGTAATGAGGCAGGCGACGTGGCCAGGGCAGACAATACCGGCGACTCGCTTGGCGATATCGAGATCCCATATTCCCAGCTCGTTCTTGGCATCGAGGGAAACCAGTCGGTTGGCGGTGAAGTGGAGGGAGCGGAAGGATGTGCGCCTTGGCGGCTCGATGGTCTTTTGGACTCGGTTTTGGCCGAAGACGAAGATTTTACCGGGGCCAAACTTGGATTCGTTCGTTCCGATGGCGAGAAGCGATTGGATTGGATCGTAAGCTAGGCAGCTGCGTGTCTGTTAGCATTGCAGAGTCCGTTGCGCATCTCGAAATGCCATGGAATGACGCGCGTCAACGTGGGGTAGCTACTGACCTGACCTGCGAGTTGATGCCGTAGGCAGACTGGTAGTCGGGGGCAAAGAGCTCGGGGAGGATGGACGCAGACAGGTCATTCTGCATGCCTGTCTGCTTTCCTCGGAGAAAGGCGGCCATGGTGTGAGAGAGCGGTGCAAGTTGGATCTGGAGATGTTGGAGGGAAGCCCGAGGAGCTTTGGGGTGGTCCCGTACTTTTTAGTTGGGTAAGGCGGCCGAACTTCCGCTTGGCGGGGTGCTCAGTGGTCCAAGTCCCTGCATTGCAGGAGCAACCGGGACTAACGTCATAAGGTTACGATTTACCTAGTCAGTGCAGAGATCCAAGCTCCACTTATGCACGTGATAGTTATGAAAGTTGTGCATGCATCTCACTCTCATCTCACCCCTCAATTTAAGACGTCTTTAACGGCTCCCACGTCTGGTGCTACCAAACAGCCCAGAAGGCCATGAATTTCGGGACGACAGAAGGCGGCGATGGTTGCAAACATGGATCTGGTCGCAGGTTTTACCTCATGGCCGAGTGATCGTCGACACTGAAAGGCATGGGAGACTCTCAAGATCCCTCTCAGTTTATGAGCTCAATCGCCAGAGCCAAGCATAGTCAACGCAATGGCCTGAAAACTCAAACTCACATTCCCTCATTTCTGGCTCTATGCCTCTATTACTTTCCAGTCCTCATGGGTTGAAGTTGCTTGCGCTCAAATCGATTCTTCACTGATCTTCTCATCGAATCACACAGGAAGCGCGACATGATGAAATCATAGAGACAGACGACTTTTCTAAGAGGTTTTATACGGCAATTGCCAGTAGACGTTTATTAAGTCTAAGATTTACAGATGAAAGTCTACTCTGGAGTTAAATTAAGGGTATCGGTTGCCGATGCTCGGCGCTTGGAAAGCAATGGCTATGCAATTTTTGTCTCTTTCCAGACAGGCGATTTTAAACAGATCCGGCAACGGTGCCCTCCTCGGCGCGCTTCTCCTCGTTGTGTCCATGGACGGGGATGGCGCTGGTGGCACTGTGAAAGTCAGTAGGGATTCATGAGAAAACAATTGACAGCAAACTTACAGGTCATCCTCTCCGGAAAGCTCCTCAAGAGTCTTGCGAGCAGTCTCGGGAATCAACCAAGAGGTACAGAAACCGAGAAGCATGAACAGAGCAAAGATCTGCATGATGTGGTTCAACCACGGGGTGCTCCATCTCGGGTCAGTCTTCGCGAGCGTCGAGTTGGCGCCGATGGTGCGGAGGGGACCGAAGACGACCTGAGCAATGATGGCACCGATCTTTCCGGAAGCAGCAGAGATACCGTGGGAGGTAGAGCGGTAACGAGTGGGGAAGCACTCTCCAGGAACGATGAAGGTCGTGGAGTTGGGGCCGGCGTTGAAGAAGAACTGAGCCAGGGTGTACAGGGCCATCAGAGCACCACCGGAAAGGTTCCAGAAGTCAAATCCGATAACGCAGAAGAGGAGCGTCTGTTTCTCCTGTTAGAAAAGCGGGATGATCCAAGAGTTTCAGACTTGACTTACAAGAGCAAAGAAACCAAACAGCTGGATGGGCTTGCGGCCGATCGTGTCGATCAAGGCAGCGGAGACCCAGTATCCAGGAACGGCTCCGGCCAGAACCAAGATGAGGTTTCCAACAGCGGTACGGTAGAACGAGTGGTACATGTCCGCGCCGCCGGCTGAAGCTATCGTTAGTTCAAAATCCTCACCAAAACATCCCCAGGACTATTAGAAACTTACACCATCCGATGGCATTCAGAATAATGGCGTTGTTCAGGCCAAGACCGTAGAATGCGACGTCAAGCATGAACTAAATCGAGTTAGTTTTTTGTTGTGTTGATGAGAAAACGATGGTTCAAGATGTGGTAGCGATGTTGGCTGAGTTTGGGTGGAAGTTGGCGGCCAACAGCACAACACCAACACCATATCTTTCGCAACGCCAACAAAATCGGAATGAGAGCCGAACATACCCAGGAACCAGCAGTACCAAGAAGGACCTTTCCGTTCTTCCAGTGGCTGTAGTGACGGAAGAAGTCAGACCACGAGGCTTTGGGGACCTCAAGCTCCTGCTTGGCCTGCGCACGAGCAGCGACGCGGGCAGCCTCATCAACTTCGGCCTCACCCCACTTTCCTTGCTTGTAGTAGTCGACGTCACCCTCGGCCTTCTGAACATCGTTGTCGACATCGAAAGTGTAACGGGGGGTCTCGGGGATGGTGAGGCGGAAGTAGAGAGCCAGGCAGCCGGGAACAGCGCCAAAGCCAATCTGAAACATGTTAGCTGCTAATTCTCTACATCTTCATGGTTGATTCAGTTTGGTTTGGAGTTGCCAGGCGAAGCCTACGCAACAAAATGAATCGAAAGTTGATCGGGATGACACTTACCATGGTACGCCACATCTTGTCGACGGCGATCAAGCAAGGCTCAGTAGTAGCGCAAGTAGCAGCCTTGGTAGCAGTGGAGAGAGAGCCCTTGAAACCAGCGGTGACGATAAGCATCATCAAGCCACCGGCAAGCTGGCCGAAACCCTGGTTGGCGAAGACGGCGTTCATCATGAATCCTCTCCACTTGGTGGTGGCGAACTCAGAAGTAATGATAGCGGAAAGGGGGTAGTCACCACCGATACCGACACCCATGATGATACGCCAGAAAACCATGAGACCGGTGATGGAGACTGAGGGAGAGCCACTGGAGAGAGCTTGGGCGATGGTCGCGAAGATGATGATGATAAGCTCAACGCCGTACATCTTCTTACGGCCGACGATGTCAGCGAGAATACCGAATCCCAGTTGTCCGACGACAGTTCCGGCACTGGTGGCAACCTTGATCGCGGTGTCGTTCTCCGCGGGGAGGGTGCCGCCGTAGTACACGATGCCCAACATGCTCGTGACGAGACCAATGGTGAAGATATCGTACTAGGCCTAAGTCAGCATTGATTTTATCTCATAACTGACGCAAATACATACCGAATCAGTGAAGAAACCAATACCGGCGACAATGATAGCGCGGACATGGTACCAGCCGAAGGGGGCCTTGTCGATCTCGGCGAGCGCAAGACGACGACGCTCGTTGGCATCGGCAACGTGAGCGAAGTCGTTGTTGAAGTTGTGGAAAGCCGCATTGCCTCCGGAGGTCTTGTTGTTCTTGACCTCAGCCGAAGTCAGCTCGCTGGTGGTGACGGCGCCGTCCGCCGCCGCGTTGTTGGGTTGGATAACGCCGGCCATGATGTCGATCTCCTCTGAGCCCCGGATGAAACGATCGGCAAGGTTCGGAGAGAGAGGGTTCGGAGACTCTGGGTTACCTGCTGGGAAGGATGAGGAGCGCGAGGACAGAGAAACTCAAATGCGCAGCGGCCGGGGAGGACTTTGGCTTATATGGCTGGGCCGGGCGCGGACAAGGACTACATGCCATCTGAGCTGAAGGGTCTCGCAGCGTCGCATGCATGGAAAACGAACACCTTCAGCGGAGATGCGACGGACCAGGGAGACGAATAGACATGGTTCGAGATCAGCCTCCACCTCGGAGACTACGTCCTAGCGTGGAAGACTAGGGAGGAATTGTACCGCGTAAGGCGAGTGACAAGGGACGAAGCTGCACACGAGTATCCAACTCGTGTCCTCGACGGACCATGTCAGACAAGAGAAGGCGAGCCCCCCGTTGGCGTGGGTTGGGACACAAGACGGGGGCCACGCGGGATGCTGCTTGGTAGTAGCTGGCACCAACAGACTGGAGACGCCGGTCGACGACTAACACCGTCCAGAGTCAAACAGGGATCTTTGCTGCCCACGACATGTGTGTGGAGCCGTGCTCGGCGATCGATTGGGGATAGCGTGTGTTTTTCACTTTTTTCCCAGACTTCGTCCCTCGTCTCTTCTTGGGCTGAATCTCAGACAACGCCTCCCGACTGGCTGCCGCCCTTTTCACTTTTGCCTCTGACACCGGCAACGCTGCGCTCAAACAGCAGAAACGGCCTGTTCGGGAATCATGGGAATAACTATTTCCCAGCGACGGAAGAGAGCGAAATCAACACAACTTACGCTCAGAGTTGGAGCGGCCCGCTCATGTCAAGTTGAGTTGAAGCCAATGGGGACGCTCGCAGAGACAACATGGGCTCAACATGGGATGCCGGGGTGCAGGTCGCGCGCGTCGGCGACCCGCGCAGTACCGCCCTAACAATTTCCGATGTTGTATGCTGAGCCCAGGTTGTCCTGGCACAGCATCATCCTACAGGATCGAGGGCAACACAGCCAGCACTCGGTCAAGCTTTTTGGCAAACTCGCGAATGTTCTTGGCGACGGCAGATCGGTCTTGGCTTCGATTCATCGCCCAACTGGCACCTTGGCGCTCAACCAGTTCATCCTAGATACAGAAACACCACATCGGCTCGACTTGGCTCGTAACTACGAGACGCGGGCTCGGCGTATTGGCTTGAATGGGTCAATATCTACAATTCACGGGAGCCTATCAGAAGAATGCAATTGCGCATACACTTTGTCGCAGGCAAATCATTGTCGCAAGTCGGGCAACGACCAGGCTGGGTCCGGCCGTCCTTAACCTCTTTCATCTACCGAGCGACCAGGACAGGCGACCAAAAAGAGAGGTACAGCGGCCTGATTGACAGACATGTCCCTTCGCGCCGCAGGTACAATTCAGATGCTGTCAGGCTGGATTCTGCCGACTCTTCCGTGGGGACAGCCGTGGGAAGCTCAAGACGCTCCCGGACTGGGCGGGCCAATCACGGCGCCGAATTGGAGCACGTTGCGACGGCGCTGCTAGATCAGCAACAACGGCCGGTCTCATAGCCTCGATAACAAACAGCAACTCCTCCTCTGGTCAAAATCGACCGAATTCAAGCGCAACTCGAGGCTTCACGACGTTGAAATGTTGTTGAACGTCATTCCAGTGCGGCTCTCAAACCCTGCTGGAACTCCCGCTGGCTCCCGCTACTTGGCACTTGGCATCGCGGGCTTTTTACCACTGAAGACGCAATGATGCGATCGCCAAGAGGGAGGCCAAGCCCTGGGGTGCGCAGCCGGTGACACCCGTCTTGGAAAGTCGATATTGAAGATAACGCAGCTGTCGCGTGCCTTTTGACTCTATGCGGACTGCTCGCTCCGCTCGGTTGCACTGTAACACCCACGTGCCTTGTCGGCGCTCCCTGTTGGTAGGCTGAAATTCTTCTGGTTTAATGAATAGTTCATGTATGACGCGCGCGCGCTGGTTACATGCGCGTCGTCTCATTCCGGCGCTCTGGAAAGGTATCCTTGCGTATAAGAGTCTTTGCGAGCTAAGGTGCCATTGACGATGATTCTTATCGATCATCCGATCGGGATGAACCTGATCACCTTTCAAAGA
Organism: Colletotrichum sp. SAR 10_76; assembly: GCA_025327145.1. Classification (NCBI taxonomy): domain Eukaryota; kingdom Fungi; phylum Ascomycota; class Sordariomycetes; order Glomerellales; family Glomerellaceae; genus Colletotrichum; species Colletotrichum sp. SAR 10_76. The sequence continues at coordinate 82,505 of JAKMWU010000162.1, read as the reverse complement.
GACTTTGGCCGTCATATCGGCGTCATTCACGTCACGGAAATTCACATGAAGAGACTTTCCGCCGTCGGCAACGGCGACATTTTGCAGCCATCGCCACACACATCTCATGATGTCTGAGGGCTCCCACCAACTCATGTCAGATTGCTAAAGCGTTACCAACACTGAATCCACCAAAAGACCCCTCTCGACATCCCACGGTCGTCACCCAACGAAAGCCCCCGGCCGCAGTAGTTCCAAAATAAGTCTGCGTCCAGAATCTCGGGCTAAACAGGGGTCCAGTTCCAAAGGACCTCCATCTGGGGTGGGATCCAGAACGGGGCTCCATTTGCCCCAGCTGGGCCAATTGAACCCCAGATTCCGCACACGTGGGTGGAACCATTGGTCCCTCAACTCTTGAACGTGTATATCAACCTCCCATTGCGCTCTTGGCATTCGATTCTTTCGGCGCTATTCTTACGACGACAAGAGTCAGACTCCGTCTCCTAGGAAAGGAAAGTCGCGGCGGCGTGCACCGGACAACAGGGCCGCGTTGTTGACTTGCCGATTCGGGGGTGTGCTCCGGCCGATAAGACGATACTTGGATTTGGCTGTCAGCTTGCAGGTAGTGGAGGTCTCTGACTATCACTCACACAGCTGTCGAGCCCACGTGCTGGCAACTCTTACACAGCCATTTCCTACACAAGCATTGAGTATCAACCTTCAGTTTCATTATCACATATTCATGCTTTCCTCCAAACATCCAGAACATCGCCAGGCCAATAGCTTCTTCGACTAGCACTCGAATCTGAGACTTCCAGACAGCCGAAAATGAAAATATCGCCAAGAATGGGTTGTGCGACCTGCATGATCACTAGGCAGCAGTGGGCATCAGTCAGCCAATCATGACAACAGCATCACAACACCTCAGAACCCCGCTTCAAGGCTCAACATACGTCCTTCTTCATCATGGTTTTTTCTGTTGAAACCGGCGAATCTTCCAAGCACTCTCGATGTGGCTCCTCGACACCCAAACGCTCAAATTGCAGGAAATCGTCGATCCATCAACCGTCAACTATGCGATTCTCTCGCACACGTGGGAGCACGATGAAGTGTCATTCCAGGACATTTCCGACCTCGACTCGGCTCGCAAGAAGGCCGGCTTCTCCAAAATCGCAAAGACCTGCGAAATAGCCCGTCAAAGAAGCATACCATATGCTTGGGTTGATACTTGCTGCATCGACAAGTCAAGTAGTGCTGAACTGAGTGAAGCCATCAACTCCATGTTCCAATGGTACAACCTTTCTGTCGTATGCTTTGTGTACTTGTCGGATTTCACATTTGACGTTCCGTTTTTCTCCTTCACTACATACACTGTGGAAGAGAAGGCGCTCAACAGTTCCAGGTGGTTCACTCGTGGGTGGACTTTGCAGGAGTTGATCGCCCCCAGCTCTGTTACATTTTACAACACACGGTGGAAAGCGTTGGCAACCAAGAATGAGCTTGCTGAAAAGTTGGAGCGCATTACGAGCATTCCCCATGCCGTATTGGAGTCTAGACAATTACTACGTACGGTTCCGGTCGCAGTGAAAATGTCATGGGCAGCTCATCGGAAGACGAAACGAATCGAAGATCAAGCTTACTCTTTGCTTGGAATCTTCGACATCAATATGCCCATGTTGTATGGGGAGGGCTCCAGGGCATTCCGTCGGCTCCAGGAGGAAATTGCAAGAGAGACCAACGATCTCTCGTTATTTGCATGGCAAGCAAAAGAGAGACTCCCTAATGGCTCATTTATGCCTTCTCGCAAGCAAGAGTTTCGAGGAATCCTGTCCCGCTCACCAGAAGAGTTCGTTGATGGCCCGAAACTGCATCGCAATACGAACGATGAGGACGTATGCGACTTTTCGCTTGCGAATAAGGGTGTTCGAATCGACACGACGTTTCGGAAAGGAAAGAACGGCATCTATGTCATGAACTTGGGACTCTCAGACTCAGAAACTGGTGCAGACGTTTGTATTTCACTCGTTCGCACGGCTGATGGGTTTGTTCGCTCCCATCCATGGACCCTATTCTGCGATATCGATGATTCATTCCCCAAGAACCAGGCTTTTACGGCCTACGTCAGGAAAGACGTAGACTTTTATGAAGAAATGTGGATCAAGAGGCGACTGTACAGATCCTTCCACATCAACATCACTCTTCCACCATCTTTAGAGGTTGATTTTATCAATCCACACCCGAGGCAATTCTGGGATGACTTCTTCAGCACCTTTATAAGACCAAACCCATCCGAAAGCTTCGGGGCTTCCATTGATATCGGCATAAAAGGGGTTGATGGCGGCCCAGATGTGAGGTATCCCATGCGCATCACCTTGGCATGGTCGAAATTGACCAACAGAGCTCACGCGGTCATCCACAGTACGGAGCATCCCATAGAAGATGAATCGCAGGGGCAGAAGTTCAAAACCCCTGGTCGTCGTATGGTCTTAGGTAGGCTCCGTGACGAGATTCCTTCGTTCAAGAAGGACGACAGCTTCGGCAAGCCCACCACAAGCATAGAGGACCGAGTAAAGTCGATGTCTGAACATACTAGATCTTACTCCGAGAAGGTGTACTTCGTCGATGAAGAAAGCAACGAGCAGCTCCAAGACTCTGAGGCCAAACTCGCCCGAGTAACAATGTTCGAAATCAGCCTCGAGACATGCAGTGTCTTTCTCTTCACTGAGTACTACATTTTAGTGACTGGGCAAGTTCGCGTGATGGATCTCGCAACCGTTCTCGGAACTGACCAGTTTCGAAACCTCTTGGCTCTTGGTGTCAAGGATTAGGACCCCTATCTATTGGATCTTCACTACCACTCTGACTTCTCTGGGGAATCAGCGTTTGAAGCGTCGGCGGTAGGCTCCCCGTCATTGCCGACGGCTGAGGGGCTTTCTGCTGAATGTTCGCTTACGACCCCATAGATCCAATAGCGAATAGGTTTTGAATCTTCTCATATCTACCTATCTATGTTACAAGTCAGAATCTGTGATAAATGTAATCTCGACGTCGGAGATATTGAGAAAAGGTGTGCGGACAAAACCTTGCTCTAGTTCAGCTCTACTCTTGAACCGAAGACTCGTCACCCCCATTGTCCCAGAACATATAGTAGCCAAAAACTATCTCAGTATAATATAACCCGCCGTGAAAATCTTTCCTTGCTCATTCAACGACAGTGGACCTACTTGATCCTTTTCAAAGACCGCCTTGGCTAACATTGCAATCAAATGGGTCCTACACATCTTGAGAGCCTCTTAGGCAGGCTCGAGATGTAACAATGCTCATGCCTGTAACTCAACGACGTGAATCACAGTATATTCAAGTTTCAAGTCTGGATTTCTTTCCTCCCTATCGATTTGTGTTGAATACCTCCACTGGTCAAGCTGTGCTCTCTGTCGTTGAAGCAACTCTAGACTGAGAACGATGTCATAGTCAAGGCGCATCTACGTTGTCTAGTGGGCGAGCTGCAGCACCTCAAAGAAAGGCGATGAGCGTATCATTGACGCAAGTGTTCAGATGTTCTGCTCCTATGAGCAACACGGCAATATGAACATCACCTCGACACGCTGCGGGGGTGTCAGGATATTACCAGGCTTTGCGTGATTTCAATAGCAGGGCATATTGGGATATCGCCATAACCAGCAATTTCAGAGATTGAACAACTTGATATTAAATTTCGTCCAAGGTCACTACAATTACGGGCCTAATGTGCGTTGTCCCCAAAAATCATTAGTATGCTGTCCGTCTTTGATAGAAATCTGCGTGATATAGCTGAACAATATGTCAACGGGCGTCAGGGACAATGTCTTGGGAACACCTAGATCACTGCCTGCAGGTCCACTCCTCTCTTTGCGTCGGGTCCCAAGTCTTTTGCGTCTGGACGGGCCCATACTAATACTGGTATGCCAAGTGAAGAATCATTGAGAACCCATCTCATGCGGAATCATTGGGCATTGCGAGGTTGCTATTACCTGGATGGATGTTTCCGATTACTAGGTAAGCTAGCGAAGACTCGAAGTACTCATTCTCTCTCCCATCGTGCGTGTTGTCCTTGTCGTCGCCTGTTAATATTGGCCAGACTCATCCTCCATATTCACCTGGGTAGCAAAGCTCCGTCAAGAACCAAGGATTGAAGAGGCTGGAATCGACCTCTCGGCTCTTGAACTGTATCATAGGAACGCCGGAGCAACGTTCAAAGACAAATATCAACAGACCGTCGAGCCCAGGGAGTCAGCCCCTCCGAATGAGACCTCACGTCACTTGCGTCGTTCCTTGTTCACCGAACGAGAGATGAGAAAACTCCAGGACGTGGTTGACCAGAAGCAACTTCCAAGTCGCGCATCGGGTCTGTACAACATTCCAGGGGGGACCAGGTGCAAACACATAGACGGACGACAACTTTGAGGATGGCCTGGGGCTCGGAATGCTGCGAGACAACTACCAAGGTAAGTAGCAGGGAAGCCTCCGACCGCTTCCGCTCTCACCTTCAACTTGCGTCTCATCTCTCACCTCCAACCTCGCCTACGAGAATCACCATGTCTCGACCTGAATCCAAACCCCGAGAACATACCGTTTCGAAAGCCGATGCTTTCCGCATCTGTCTCTCCTTCACACTCAAATTCAACTACAAAAGAAGAAGAAACAACAGCACGTAGTTTCATCCGCAATCAAGCCTCCAGTGGGGAACCACCCACAGTCTCTGATGTCCGAGACGCAAAAGATTACTGGCAAGCCTTCCACTTAACTCACCTCGACATCGAACTGTCACTGTTCCAAAAGACAAGAGTCTGTCTCGGCCTGTCCGGCTTGTAGAACAGCCTCATCTCCTCCGTACGTCCACGAAACCGAAGCCTTCACCGGGCTGGATTACTACGGGGCCGATGTCGACGAAGGTCAGATCATGCTCAACGGCGCCTTCATCCCTGCGTCGAAGCCGCGGAAGACATTCTACAAAAAGAAAAAAAGGAAAAGCAAAGAACTGTCAAAATAAAATAAGAAAAAAATAACACTAAATCAACGCCTCGGCGGCCGCCGCCGCACAAGCAGCAGAAACCTGTCATCCCACCAGCAAACCCCATGTCGCCGATCGCAGTCCGGGGGTACGTCTGCATCTGCCACACAAAACAAGCACCCATCGACCATCGTCATTTCGCAAAACGCTTCCCTATCTGCGACGGTCTCTGCTCTCTCCCCCTCTCTTCCCCACCAACGTCCATTTTGAGTCTCGGAGGCTAAAGGGGGCCTTGCCGTGCAGAATACGACCCCCCGGCGGGCCGCAACGACACGAAAATGGCGACGTGCCGATGAGGCGCCCGGCGGTGAAGAAGGGGAAGAGGGATCTACAGTCTACAGCGCCCGCTCCCCGCCTCCCATTTTACGAGCAATCCCACTTAGGGGATTACGGAGGAAAAAAAAAAGGCATTTAGGCGGGGGCCTTTCTTGGGGGCCATATCGCGGATGGAGAGGTAGGCTTCTGGAGATGAATCTAGACGAAGTGACAAATCGCCAATGCGAGACATGTTGTTCTCTGTCCCCTCTCACGAACCGTACTCATTGGCGAGCCGGTGTATTGGGAACCAAATGCGGAGATTAAAACACCTCCTGCAGGGTCTCTCTCCAGGGGAACACGGGAAGTGACAGCTGTCGACGAAGTTTTTGACGTCGGATGACTGCAGACGTGTGCGACTTGTGGCTGCTGTTTCTGTGCAGCGAAAGGGGCGGATATGCCGTGTCAGCCGGCCAGGCAATGTCTGAAACATAGCGATGGCCCTGTCCAACGCGGGAAACAGAACAGTTCGTTTCGTCGTCTGTGGTTGGGGAAGGATTGGGCCAACACAGGCGATGCGCCTCTGGGCTGTTGGTGCAGCCGACGGGACGAGGATGAGGCGCCTCACACATCATAGACTTGCAGGTAGGCACTGAGATGCTAGGATGCCATTCTCAGATACAAACGAGGCAGTTCGGGCGCGACTTTACCGAGTCTTGCGAGACAAACGAGGACAGATCGCGAACACCATACGAGCGACAACATCGCAGCCTTACTAGTGATGTCCAGCGCCAGAGTGACATGGTGTTGAACGAACCCCGGCGATGTCCGGAGCAACCGCCGCGGTTTGGCGGACACACGGGCCCTCACCTGAGTAGTCCTGATGGCGAATTGCTGCGTTTCATTCCGACGATTCCGTGGGTCATTCGCCCGATGGGGGAGAATCGAAATGTTCAGGCGGCGTCCATCTCGTCCAGCATCACGCGGATGAAATCTCGATCTTGCGTTTAATTGTGCCCTGCAGTGCTTTGATGCTGTCATCGCCGCTCTCAGCCATCGCACAGACAGCATCGCGGGTGCAAGATCTGGACGAGCACGGCCAGGGCTGTTAAATTGGCCATTTGACGTCGAGGAAACGCGTTTCTCAAGGCGTCTAATGGCAACAGACGCGTCGGGGATTTGGTTCCTCCTCGGGCCCGTACGAGAAACAGAAAGCTGGTGCTGCTGTATTTAGCTACAACCAGACCGTCGACGATGGCGGTGTTGAGCTCGAAGGTTGACAAACTCGGGCTACTGCCAATAGTCGAAATCTTGTCGCCCGCTTACCGTGTGCGAGGACCCAAACCCCTGAAATAGCTTCCTGCAGGTACGCAGATGGTTCCTGCATAGGCCCACCGGGCTATCTCACATACAGAATCGTCGCATGCGTTTCCTGCACGCCGCGCACTTTACTTGTTGCACTCTACACCACACGCGGAGAGTGACTGAGGTGGGCAGAAGAATGGCGTTGAAAGAACGGTGGAGCGCTGTTTCGATCCGTCGCCCGGCGTGTCTTACCCTCGACGCTGCTGGGACGAGCCAAGGGCTTTTTGGACAAGGTCAGGAACAAGCCGAGCTGAGGCTAGGGACTGCTGCACCTGCGACCTGCTAGGGGGGGCGATCCTCATGAAATCGTATCCTGCCTTCCCACGTGTCGTAGGCATGGGGAAATGAAAGAGCATGGACCAGGTTGAGGCGGTGCAGGCCTCAGTCCGCCACGCGCATCGCCGGCTTCGTCTAGCTTGCTCTGTCGAAGCAGTGTTTGGGACAATGTTTGGTCTTGACAAGCTTCAAATAAAGCCACATTGTAATGGCGCTGCTGTCCGTCCCCAGAGTCATTGTCAGAACGACAGTTGAGTGGTGGCCGAGACCCCTTTTTCTGCTGACGGCGGGCCCGCGACTCACCCCGCCGCCAGTCCGGATAATGGGGCTTGCTTTTCCAGCAGGTCAACTTGTCACCAAGACGCCACCATGATCTGGGTGACACGATGCGTATGGAGTTATCGGGCAGGGTAGTCGTCGATGCTGACGTGCAAGCAATGCACTAAGTACGGCTGCCAGACCAGATCACACACCGTATCGGTCACTCGCAGTTCCGGTGGGCGTTGACGGGTTTGCGATGCCAAAGCGTAGAAGCCTCGGCAGTGGGCGAGCCAGGTGATGACGGGTTCCAGAAGTCTGGCTGCTAGCACCGGCTTCCAGATTGTCCTGCAGGCATGATGCTTCAATGGCGGAAGTCCCTTGAAGCGTACGGGCCGCAAGGAGGGACGGTAGGAGGCTCAGCTAAGGGGAGATACGAGAAGCCGATTTGTTTGCAACACCGGACGTTGTCAAAGAGAAAGCAACCGCGGACATGATATCGGCCGCCTTGGGTCGTGTTCGCAGTCAAAACGCGGGCTCGTCGAGTGTGATCGGATGTGATGGACGGCATGAGAGCTCGCGATGATGACGAGTTGTCGTGTGGCTTGGAGGATCTTGCCCTGGTCTCACAGGGTCCGTCCCACCTCCATTGTCTGCACTCAATGCCGAGAACAGGCGATGATCTCGAAGCAGGCACAGGGATGCAAACTTGAAGATACGGTGGTTCTTGGATGTAAGGGGTTCGCGACTGAGAAGGAACTGTTTTTTCTTCTTTTGGAGCCGTTGGCGTCTCCTTTTCCACTTCCCGCACCCTGACCAAGTGGAGTTGCCCGATCTAGATAAGCGCCGATACTTCACCTCGGTCCCTGTCTCTGGGGTGCGAGCGTTGAAATGTCACGAAGACGGTGAAGAGCGCACACCGAGGAAAGGGGTGTGTGAAATGTCCTTACGCAAGTCATTTGTTGCTGACCAAGGGACCAAATTTCCTCAGCACGGGCCGCTGATGGGCGATGCTCGGTTGGAGAGCCGGATGTCGTGATGAAGGTCCTGCTTGGATAGGCACGCGACATCGCCTCGCCGCGTAACATGGACGACGTTCAAGATGTAACCCAGTACCAGGTAGCGAACAGCTGGCAAAATATCACTTGCTGCCAACTTGGTAATCGAAGCTTTCCTCTTCTCCCGCGACCACGAAAAGACGCCGGACTTGGGCGAGGAGCGGGAGAGAAACGGTTTCAAGCAGGTCTGCGCCTCCTAGACGCATGAACGATGGGCGTCATGCCGGTTTCTCCCACTGTGTGGGCGGCACATTTGGAGCAGCAGGAGAGCGGCGACAACGGCAGAGGGATAGTTTAGATTGACGTCCTGGAACTGGGCCATACCGGCCCCGGCCTTGCTGTTCTGGCGGTTCATCATCCGTTCTTTTAAAAGAAAAGGAACCCAGGTGTCCGGTGTTCTGTGCGGTGGCATGGCCGGATCCTGTTAGGTCTGTGGGCAGTGGTTCCATGAGGCTTCCAGAGTTCCTTGCGAGACACTATTTTAAAAACCGGTTCCCTCATGCTTCTCAAATTCAGTTTGTGGCAGGTCTCGTCGTGAAGGAAGATGCCTGGAAGGGCGAGAAGCGAGAGGCCGAAAACGAAGGGGACTGCTGCTGGTCCAGGCATTTTGGGGGACCGGCCAGGAAGAAGCATCGGCGATACGTGTTGCAGTTGCCGCCACCGACAATGCGATGGTTCGGCCGTGACACTATCAAGAGCGGCGAGTTTACTTGCCGATGGTTTGTTAGTGCGACGCAAGGTGACGCTGGTTGATGGATTTGCCTTCTGCCAGGCCTTGGGTTGGGGTTCTTCAACGTGCCCGGCGGTTAAGTAATTCGGCTGTGACGGATTCGATGCAGTCGCAAGTGTTTGGCAGGCTGTGCTGGGATGTTGTCTGGTTGTGCACCCGTACCTCATGTAGATACGTTACGATTCCTGCTCGCGTCCATATCCCTGGTCGAGTTGCTGCGCATCTGCAGTGTCCGTCTGGCCAGTGATCGCATTGTAGGCAGTTTGCACCGTATGCGCGACGCGTGATGGGCACGTAATGAGTGTCGGTCGAGTCGGGGTGGGAGCGGGCTGGCAATGAGGCGCTTTCGGAGTGCCCGCCCGTTGGAAATAACGAGGCCGCGGTAGCCAATTTAGCTGACGAATGGCGGCTGTCTTTGATTGACTGGCGAGCGCAAGTCGCAGCTAGAGGAGAGGGTAGGGCAAGCCGAGACGGATAGGCCGAATCCAAACGGATGGATTGACTTGGTCGACGGTGGAATTTGGCTGGTCCCTGGGCTTTGGGATAGCTGTTGGCGCGGATGCTGGGCCGGGGACTTGGGAAGGCGGTAAAGAGGCGAAAAAGAATGCTGCCGCCCAAAGGAGACAAGCGGGTCGATGATGCGGCCCCATTTTCCTCTTTTATTCGTTCGTCATTTAGTGTTTAGCGGCATGAGGGGGGAGATGTGTTTGTCGTAGATTTGAAGGGCGACAGGTGAAGAAATGCAGTATTCCTGCAATATCGCCGTGATGGCTTCAGCCGTCGCTCCTTCTCTCCTCAGAAACAGCAACGGCACCTTCGGTTTGTTGGCTCGTTCCTACCCAGCAGGTACGGCAGGTACGAAGAGCAGGAGCCGATACCTAGCAACGTGAACAGGAAACAGCAACGCGGAGGTCCCTTCTTTCCGTGGTTCTACCCCCCCTGCCGCAGTGGTCAACAGCCAACCCAAGACGGAAGGGTGTGGGGCAGACGACCCTCTCAGGCGTGGTGACGACCCTCCCTCGCCGTGCAGCTTGCGCATTAGCAGCAGGAGCGATGGAACCCCTGCAGAATTCTCAAACAGATTTCTGGCGTTGCAGCAAAGCGGGACCACTCATCGTCGTCCCATCCTTCCTCTCTTTGTGTGAAGGTGAATTTTGATTCTATGGTCCGTCCAGCGTTACGAGCCCGCTGCCTGATGAAGGGAGGGCAGGGCAGGGCAGATGCGAGGTGTGGTGTTGCAGACGCCAGAGAACGGACGGCCGACCGCGACAGCGAACTGTTGTTGTCGATTGATGATTGCGACAAAAGTATTTCTAATGCTGATGTTGTGTTGTGCATACGCAGTACCCATACCGCAGTAGAGATGGATGGCATGATGGACAGATGGCGGGCTCTGAGGTGCGGTTACACAGGCTGCATGCCTCTGTCAGTCAGTGTCCGCTAAGACTGACAACTCGAACCACTTCGCATGCCTTTCTCAAGATTGCTTGTAAACTTACAGAATCCCATCAGCCTAGCAGTAAGCCACTGCTGCTGCCCAACAGCTACTGCGCAGCACGAGCCCGGAGTCTCTCGTCCTGTCGACGTTGACAACCTAAGGCAGTCGGCGTAATTACTGCATAGGAGTCAACACTGCCTCGGCGCCGGCCTTGTCCCCTCCTGACATCATAGTATCGATATCAATACAACCTGGGTCACATCAGTTGCCTGCTTCCCGCCATCACAACCCGTCAACCGTTGGGCACCGCCTGGGGCAGACTGGGCTGGCTGGGTACCTTGCCAAAGCAAAAAGATGTACTGCGTAGTAGAGTAAGGTAAGGCACGGCGACAGGGCAGGCACTATCATCAGTTGCAACGGTTGACGCGCCCGCAAAGCCAACCTGGACGAGAAGACTCGGCGATGCTCCATCAGGCTGCTCATCCGCGTCTTTGACTGGCTCGCCCTGGTATCTTTCCCTTCGCGGCTGGTCGGGCGGTACGTACCGCTCGCTCGTCTACTTATTTATCTGCACTTGTCTGGCACCAAGGCAGGTAGTTCCCTGAAGAGTGGGTCTCCATCGCCTGAAGCCAGGAACCGCTCGCCGCTCCGCATCGCGCGCACGAGGCAAGGGGCCCGTTCCCCACCCTCTTCGTCTCCTCTCGGTCTCCTCCCCTCCTCTTTCTGGCTGCGTGCTTCCTCCCATCGCCATTGCCTTTTTTTTTTCGCACCCAGAGGCAGACACAGCAGAGAGAGAAAGAGGGACACACACACACACACACACCACAGAAAAGTGCGTCTTCTTCAAGCATCGGTACGTATCTGATTTGCTCGTTCTCTTCCCTCGAGCGTGACCTTCTTACAGGGACTCCCAGTCCTCACAAGCGCACCATCTGGGGGGCACTGCCAGGGTCGAGCAGCAGTTCAGGCCCCCATCCACCCATAATCCAGCGGACCAGCCTTCACCCTCCAATAATGCCAATCCCACCATTTTGTGCAACCTTTTCCTGTCCAAGGCACAGGCACAGGCACAGGGCAGGCACCTTCTTTTGCTTTGAGGAGGTTCCTGGCGCGGTGCCTTGTGCCTGTTGTATCCGTACCGTACTGTGCCTGTCCATCATCGTCCATCCGGTCCTGACCTGACTATCCTTCCATGTGCCGAGCATGCTTGCGGCCCTCTCCTTACCTACCTTACGCAGTATCGCTCCCTCATCCCCTTTCTCCCACGTTCTCCCGTGCCTGGTACCTACCTATGTACTAAGTGCCTACCGCAGAGATCACTTACTGAGGTGTACATACATACCTACGGATTCTCTGTCTGTACGGATACCGCCAGAAGTGATCCCATCCATCCCGTCCAATCTATCCATGCCTTAATATCCAGTCTGCACTGCTGCACCACTCATCGTCCCAGTGCCGCCTGTACGGACTGCGTGCTGCTGCTGCTGCTGCTCGTCACTCTCGTCTTCCCACACGCTGTCTTGTCGTTTACACACACCTCCCACACCCCCCAGTCGCACACATCCGACCTCTCTTCCTGTCCCTCCTTTTGCACGTTCTGAACCGCCGCCCTACGCAGTCCTACTGTGACCTCGCTGTAGCACTACGAGTACAGGGTGACCTCCCCTCCTTTCCTTTTGAGCGACGGTCCATCTGTACTTACCCCAGAGACCCCCCTCTTCATTCCACTCACACACACGCACACACACAACCACCACCACCACCACTACCACCACCCACCACGCTCCCTCTCTCTCGCTCTTCTCGCTCTCAAACAACTACGGCTCTCCTCCGCTCTGCTTTTTAATCCCATTCCCTCCCTTGCTTTGCGAGTCTCGCGCAAACACGCCAGACAGTCCTGCCAGCCAGCCAACCGTCGGCATCGCGCCTCCAACACTCCCATACCGAGAACTCCCCAAACAGCACCAACACACAACGAGCACCCAGCAGCAGCAGCCCGATTGCCTGTCTGGATCTGGACCTTCGCCCCTCCTAGCCTCGTTTTTAATTTGATCACCGCCGCCCACACATTTGCGGCCGCGCCTGCGAAAGCTAAAACCGCGCTCCTATTTGTCGCGCCGCCCTATCAGCACTGCCAAAAGCAATATCCATTCGGCGTCCCCCCCGAAACGAAGCTTCCGTTCGAAACACCACCGAAAAACCAACCTCACATTCGAGAAGTCTGCCATCTTGGGCTCGCTGCCACTCAACCTTTTCTGTCTCTCGTGGCGTTCGCTGGACGACATCCCAATTTTGAAGCAACAAACTCGCCTTCAATCGAGCGACCGAACTTTTCGACACCCAATCCCGTCGCGCGACCCGACTCGACTCACCTTTCGCTGTCGCCCACACCCCCCTCCATCATCTGCGCCGTGCCGTCTCCCGCTTCGCAGCCACATCGTGCGAACCACTCTCCTTCCTCCCACTCGCCGACTGCGTCACGACAGTCGCGCCTCAGGCCTTCAGCCTCGCTCATTCATCACTTCACGCTGGATTTCCAAAGTCTCCTGGCAACCCGTCACGACGACCCCTGCACGACACGCAAACCGACTCACCAGTGTCGGCAAGCATAACTTCATCGCAGGCTCCGAGGCTCATCGCTTCTAGGGGCTCGCTTGGGCGACCAGCCTGCTTCGCAAACCCGTCACCCTTGAGCACGAGCAAATATGTCCGTCATGCTTCAAACACCTTCCCGAGCTTCGACCGCCTCCTCCTCCTCCTTCCAACCCCTCTCCCGCCAAAACACAATGTCATCCTACGATGGATCGCGGTCCGCCCGCCAATCTAAGCGGTACTCCATGTCCGCGCTGTACATGTCCATGTCAGCAAATGAGACTGATCTCGAGATTGAGGATGACCTGGCCAAGGGTAGGAACACAAAAGCGCATCGTTCTTTGAGTATCCCTCGCTAATCTCTCCTCCGTAGCCCAGAAGATCCTACGCGAACTCAAGTCCAAGATCTCGTCCCAGTCAAAGAAGAACTTCGTCCTCGAAAAAGATGTGCGATACCTCGACTCGCGAATCGCTCTTCTTATCCAGAACCGAATGGCGTTGGAAGAACAGAACGAAGTTGCGAGCCATTTGGAAGACGCCACTGAGATGCAGGAGGGCGACTTCCCCAACGACGATAAGACGCAAAAGTATGGCAACTTGATGTTCCTGCTGCAATCCGAGCCGAGACACATCGCCCACCTTTGTCGTTTGGTGTCCATGTCCGAGATCGATTCTCTGCTACAGACCGTCATGTTCACCATTTACGGTAACCAGTACGAGAGTCGTGAGGAGCACTTGCTCTTGACCATGTTCCAGGTTTGTCACGCGTTTCGATCGCAGTTCCGTTTGCTAACCGGACCAGTCCGTCCTTACCTACCAATTCGACAACACCCCCGAATACTCGTCGCTTCTCCGCGCCAACACCCCAGTATCGCGAATGATGACCACCTACACAAGGAGAGGACCTGGACAGAGTTTCCTCAAATCAGTGCTGGCCGATAGGATCAACAGCTTGATTGAGCTGAAGGACCTCGACTTGGAGATTAACCCGCTCAAGGTGTACGAGCGCATGTGTGAACAGATTGAGGAGGACACTGGCAGCCTTCCCGCTTCGCTGCCCAAGGGCATCACAGCTGAACAAGCTGCAGAGAACCCTCAAGTCCAGGCCATCATCGAACCGCGCCTGACGATGCTCACCGAGATTGCTAATGGCTTCTTGTCGACCATCATTGACGGGCTCGAGGAGGCACCGTACGGTATTCGGTGGATTTGCAAGCAGATCCGCAGTCTGACGAAGCGCAAGTACCCTGACGCCAACGATCAGGTCATTTGCACGCTCATCGGTGGCTTCTTCTTCCTCCGCTTCATCAACCCCGCCATTGTGACGCCCAAGTCGTACATGCTCATTGATGGCCAGCCTGCGGAGCGCCCGAGAAGAACACTAACCCTGATTGCAAAGATGCTGCAGAACCTGGCCAACAAGCCTTCGTACGCTAAGGAACCTTACATGGCCAAGTTGCAGCCCTTCATTCAAGGAAACAAGGACCGCGTCAACAAGTTCATGCTTGACCTGTGCGAGGTGCAAGACTTTTACGAGAGCTTGGAGATGGACAGATACGTGGCCCTGTCGAAGAAGGACCTGGAGCTGTCCATTACATTGAACGAAATCTACGGCATGCACGCCCTCATCGAGAAGCACCACGGCGAACTCTGCAAGGATGACAACTCGCATCTTGGTATCATCATGTCAGAGCTGGCGGCAGCACCTCCTCAGGTTCCGCGTAAGGAGAATCGCGTCATCAACCTTCCCCTCTTCAGCAGGTGGGAGACGGCGATCGACGACTTGACCGCGGCGCTCGATATCACGCAAGAGGAGGTGTACTTTATGGAAGCCAAATCCGTCTTTGTGCAGATCATGCGATCGATTCCTGCCAACAGCAGCGTTGCCCGACGACCTTTGCGACTTGAGAGAATCGCGGATGCGGCGGCTACGAGCCGCAATGACGCGGTCATGGTTCGCAAAGGCATCAGGGCAATGGAATTGCTCTCTCAACTGCAGGAACTGAGAGTTATCGACAAGAGCGACCAATTCAGTTTGTTGCGTGATGAGGTTGAGCAGGAACTCCAGCACCTTGGCTCTCTCAAGGATGGTGTTATCCAGGAGACTGTCAAGCTTGAGGAGGTTTACAAGACGATTCGCGACCACAACACCTACCTCGTCGGCCAGCTGGAGACGTACAAGAGCTACCTGCACAACGTTCGCTCTCAAAGTGAGGGCACAAGGAGAAAGCAGCAGAAGCAACAGGTCCTTGGCCCTTACAAATTCACCCACCAGCAGTTGGAGAAGGAGGGCGTCATCCAGAAGAGCAATGTTCCGGACAACCGCAGAGCAAACATTTACTTCAACTTCACCAGCCCCCTGCCGGGAACTTTTGTCATTTCTCTGCATTACAAGGGTATGTTACAATTTGTGTCTTCCCAGTACTGTTGACTAACTTTACCAGGACGCAACCGTGGTCTCCTCGAGTTGGATCTCAAGTTGGATGACTTGCTCGAGATGCAAAAGGATGGACAGGATGACTTGGATCTCGAATACGTGCAATTCAACGTCACCAAGGTTCTCGCTCTGCTGAACAAGCGATTTGCGAGAAAGAAGGGGTGGTAAACGCCAGCACACGGGTCTCCCAACTCACAACTGTACAACTTTTTCTCGGAGATACCCACGACTGGCTTTTGATGGAATTAGGCGTTTCGGCATCTCTTTGGAACCTGATACCACGACGTTCTCGTCTTCGTCCCACCGCCCTCAACTTCCCAGCATTCGTATCCATCAATGCCTCTTTTACCCGCTTTCCTCATTCTACGAACGTCTCCTTGCCACGGCCGCCTTTAATTCGCTTCTCGACCATCTCGTTCAGTATCCAAACGCATCCAGGCGTACTTTCAACTCTTCATCAGAACCTATCTCACGCAGTATAAAGGTGGCATTCTCTGGACTCGGTCTGCCGTACAAGATTACCGCTTGTGCATATGGGAACATGATTTCGTCTTTCTCGGCCTTTTTCGTCTCACATCACATTGGCGAATTGGTGGCCCGGTCAGGTGGTTTTTTTCTGCGCGATATACCTGCTACGTTATTTTAATTGCCCCTGCGGCCGGAGCCAGGACGTTTACATTGTGCGTATCGTGTGTTTTGGTCTCCATTTTCCAAGTCCCTTTTTCTTTTTTGGTCCATGTCTTTATGCGCGATGACGGCGCGGGGTTGTTTCGGCTGGTCCGGCGGCTTTAGTGTATGTCCCGTCTACTTAGTTCATGTCATGAAATGATTGGGGTGTAGAAAGAGAAGGGGGAGGGATAAGCTTGAACGAGAAGGAACGAAATGACATGGATGATTTCTGATGTCGAAACCGAACTGTTCGCTCTCGTGATGTCTGATGCGTGCCACCGAGTTGCTCGAGCCCTCGTTTGGGTTTGATCCTGTTCGAGCGTTTTTTTTGTTTTTTTTTACCTTGCTGCCAAAGGGACTGGCACCACAGAGCCAAAGACGAACGGATGCGCTGGTATGCCATGGTGCTTCGTATCTCATTCCCACGGTGAGAGTTTGCGTAATGGCGTGGTTTGCGCATGTAGCCCGGAACTCTCTGCCTAGGGCACACTTTCGTCTGATGTCTTGTTCGGACAGCAGCAGTCGGAGTTGGGGGCGGATGACGTGAGAGTTTTCTTCTTCTGGCCCCCGCTGCTGCCACGTTGTTCGGGTGTGATGTGTGATGTTTCAGCTGCCCTTGTGGGCTGGATCTGCGTGTGATTGGGTGGGGATGGAAGGGCCTGGCCATGTGGGATGGATGTTGATGAGGTATGGAGCACGAGGTATGTATGGTGGTGGTAGGGTTGAAGGGGCGGGGAGGGATGGATGAGTGCGGAGGTTTGTGAAAGTTGCCGGCCGGTTGAATCGGAGGTTGGTGTATTCCTGGCTGGGAGGATGACGAGGAGGAGGGGGTTTGCGATGATTATGTGGAAGGTTTGGTTGGCGTGTTACAGGTTTGAGAGGGTTGATTCTTTTTGGTGTTATCGGATTCTGAGAAGTGTGTGTTGCGTGTGATTGGGGATGCCATGTGGGTGTGAAGGTGTTTGTTTTGGGGAATGGAGGATGCGGTGCAAGGTTGGTGGTGACGTCTTGTTTGTGGATGTTTTGATCTTGTTCGGATTATAGGGATCTGTCTGTTGTTGGTTGCTGGAGTTGAACGTGGCTTCTGGAACTTCACATGTCAACGGCCCAGCAGGGTTTCCTGGTATGGCATCTTTGCCAGAAACCCAAAGCTGCTACTCTGTAGACGGCCTTCATTATTGTTGCCTTAAGCCGATGTCCTCGTATAAGAGCTGAAGACCATGGGAGTCTAAGGGCTTAGATTACCACGTCTATCGCGATGTCTTGTTTCCGCTAGGGATGGATATGTAACGAGAGCAAGGACCGGCAGCCGGCCTCCAGCAGGGGTCAACATCACTTGTTTTTGACGACAACGACAACGATAGCGAGGACGAACACGGCAAGGACGATAGAACAGCAACAAGCCGACTTAAACCGACAGCATGATCACCACATTACCGATGAGCTTCAATATTCTATTGTCTCGAAAGCAACGCTCAAGTTGGTATCATAAAATGATGGTAAAGACAGGGGTATCTTCAAACACAATCAATCAAACATTCCCAAACATCTTTTCATCACTCAATTTGCTCGTAGTCATTAATCCAAAGTTCATACGGCGGGAAAACTTGCTAATCCACGAGGCCTGTGTTTCTGTGCCATCAGGGGGAGTTGCTGGTGGCCGGCGACTGGTCAGCCGCCTCTTTCTTCGAGGTCTCGTCTCTGTAGGCGGCATCGTCACGCTCGGAGGCATCTTGTCATCGGTGCCGGTATCTAGAAAATATCGAAACGGCCATGTGAAGGCTGCAAAAGTGTGCTTTGCTAGCGAATATCCGGCCCTCGTCTGCAGCATTATGAGAGCTATGAGGAACGGGACGCAGACGCATACCATCGTCACCGCAAAACGCCAGTCCTGCGGTGAGATGGTAAACTCTGTGATGCCAAACACAGACTAGAAGAACATGTCAGCGATTGTGACCCTTATTTTCATTCACAGGGGAGTGACTTACAGTTACGAATGTCAGGGGCAGAAACACCATGGACCCCAAAGTGAGGACCTTGATGTTGTCCCCCTGCTCGATAGCCCGCCGGGACTCCTTGATCGAACTCCCGCTAAAGAGCTGGTCCCGCAGATTCTCAATCTCCTTCCTAGTCGCCGCGTTCTTCGCATGCACCGCCTCCAGATCGCGACACGCCCGCTCGAGGTCGAGACGCAGCGGGGCCATCTTGTCGCGATACGCCCTGCCTTCGGGAGACTCCGGCGCCGGGTGAGGCCATAGCGTCGGATGCCGCCCGTCCCAGAAGTCATCAGGGAAGTTGTCGCGATAAGCCGACAGCATGGCGCGCAGGCCCTCATTCACGACGCCGAGCGTGTTGTAGGCCCAGAAGTAGCGTCGGATGTAGGTAAAGTGCTTGTCCTCGAAGAGCAGCTTGTCCCGCAGCCGGGCGTCGAACATGAAGTCTGTCGGGGGCGTGATGAGCTTGGCGATGCGGGCGTGGAGGGCCAGGTTGCGCTTCGTGGCGTCGCGGTATTCCGTGACGAGGGCGTCCATGAAGGCGTAGGGGCCCGAGACGAAGGTCTTACGGGCTTCGGCGTCGCCGCCGCGGAGGGTGTGCTCGTCGTCTGGGAAGGACTGGATGGACAGGAGGTGCCAAGGGGCGAAAGTATCGAAGAGGAAGCCTTCCTGGGGACCCTCGCGGCGGCGGGTTTGCTTGACGGACTGGCGGGGTTGGCCGGACAGGGAGAGGGCGAGGACGGAGCTGCATTCTGCAATATCGATGTGGTCCCTGGAGCGTTTGTCTGCGGGACGCTTGTCGTACTTTTGCCATGGGGCGGGCTCCAGGCCGTCGCCGACAACGGTGTAGTACTTGAAGGCGAAGAAGAAGCTGCGCTGTCGAAGGTGAGGCGGGGACGAGTCACGGGCGAAGGCGCGGTGGACGTAGGCGGTCGTCTTGCCGTTGTTCTCGTGGTCGGTGATGAGGTGGTTGAGAAGCTCCGACATGTCAAAGTAGGGTGCCATGGTCATGTGGAGGGCACCGAGCATGAGGGCCGATGGTTCCTGGAGTATGGTGACGAGGCCGACGGCTTTGCCGTCTGAGTGGATGCCTTTGAGGGCGTTCCATACCGTCGGGGCGTCGACGATCTGGCTGGCTGAGGGGATCGCGTCATTCCCCCGGCGTTGGTCTGGCTGTTTGCCAACGGGGCGGGGGCTGCCTTCCTTGTCGACGTCGTAGAGTTCAAAGGTTGAACTGACGTAGCCGTCGCTCTCGTAGGCTGCAAAGGTCTTGAAGTCGGTGCTTTCGTCAATTTCAGCCTGTCGTTTGATCACGTCTGTGAGGGCGATGGCAGCGCCGCCGGTGAAGTCGAATCGTTTCAGATGGCTGAGAAGCTGCGCATCCTCCCAGGAGACTCTCTCGATGAGCCTCGGCGCGGGCGAAGTAAAGGAGCCGTCGGAAGCAACGCGTGGGATGGAGACGTCTAGCAGGGGAAGGTATTCGACGTCGAGGTCAGAGTGGATGGATGAAGGAACATGCTTCTCGCGGGTATGAGACAGTGACTGTTTCTCAACAGAGTCGGAGAAAGTTGGGCGGCGCGGACGACGAGGTGTTGGCTTGAAGGTCGCCTCTGAAGAGAGCGTTGGGCTTTGAACGGGGCTTTGGACTGGACTATGGGACGGGTGAAGGTGCGGTGAGCGTGGTAGCGTCGTCGAGGCTCTCGAGTCTGATCTCTCTCTGACAGCACCAGCGAGATGCTCGTGGAGGCTTCGAAGACTTTGGAGGTATCGATCATGGCTTGCCTCCACCGCCTTGAGAAGCTCCTCGGGGCTCTGCGAGGACATGATGAGCTACTTGCAAACAGTGATGTGATAAGAATGTTCAAGAATTGCTGTTGAATTATTTTCTATTGTCTCAATCGCAAGAGATGAAAAGACATGAAAGACACTGGAGACTGCCGTGGCCTTTTCTACTCACCAGCCCTCTAGCCAGCTCGGTGAGGCACACCGGCGAGCTCCAGAGGCTCGATGTGCATTAGTCTAGGCATCTCTGAGACGATCACACCAAGTGCGGCTGAGCCGTGGATCAAATCCGTGGTGGTGCGTGGGGTGCAATATTCATCTTGTGGCCGTCCAAGAAATGACTCTTTCCCCAAGACTCAGGATGCGAGTATCGGCCGATGCCGAGGCAGCAACATGGCATTGGTAAGCTGGAAGCGGTCGCGGCCAACGACACCGAAACCAAGCTTTCGGCCACTGCGCCGGAGGGGAAGCACGGATGTGTTCCCCGTATGCAGGTTTGTGCGCCCCGACTGTAAGGTGACGCAGATGACGAACTGCCGGGGTTCGAGATACGCGAGACGCACCGAGGAGGGGGAAACATCAAAGTCGATTAAGACGGAATTCAAAGTGCGAGAGCGTTGCATGGGTCGGAGACGGAGAGCGATCGCAAAAAGCAGGGCTGTCGAAGGAGGGCCGGTCGCGGGGCGGCTTGCGGCGGCATAGCCCGTGATAGTGCAAATATTGCCTTGGCAGGCGTGGATGGCGCTGCGGACAGACGGATCAATGCTCGACTCCTCTCTTGAGGTGGCCTTTTTTTCTTGTACATGTCTGAGAGTCAGGTAGGGAGGATAACAGAGGGGGAGGGGTAGTCGACGGGGCCCGCCGACCGTTTGAAAATGTCTCAATGACATGATGCAAACGAACACGCTAGATCATGTGGGATTGCTTCGCCGCATGGCACTTGGCATGCATCCGGGGTAGCTGTAACATCGAACTGGCGCTCTTTCACCGAGCGACATTTCGGGCAAGATCACAGGCCATGACTCTTCTGGAGGCGTCGTCACGGGGCAGGCGTCAATCAGCAAATCGCCAAGCACCAAAGCACCATGTGTACAGAAAATCTGTTCATTGCCAGTTCGTATCTAATTACTGGGTATCCCCCAAGCAGCCACATATACTGTAATGGCTCTGTCATCATCCAGGTCGTTGTCTTCGTCTAAACCGCCGTATTGTGCATCATCTAATGAATACCCTCCAAGGCCGGCGTAATAATCGGGGTATGAGCAAAAATTCAAGACACCAAGCACACCAAAAGATCATCTAGTGGGTCGCGACGGCGGGCTTGGCAGGAGCAGGCTCGTCGGCCATGTCGACGTCCATGGCGCCATCATCGGCGGCGGCCTGGCCCTCGCCCTCCTCCTCCTCCAGCTCGTCCTCGCTCTCGCCCTCAATGTCGACGCTGCCGTCATCGGACATCTCATCCTCCTCGCCCTCGGCCTGGGCGGGCTCGCCGTTCTCGACACCGGCCATGGCAGCGTCGTCGCCGTCGGCCTTCTCGCCGTTGGCACCCGTCTCGAGGGCGACCTCAGCCTCTTCCTCCTCGCGCTCCTCGGCGCCGTACTCCTCATCATCGGCAGCAAGGTCGGCTTCAGGCTGCTCGGGAGGGAACTCGGCAGGGGCAGAAGCCTCGTTGTCCCTGGACACATGTCAGCTCCATCACACATTGTTTTTCCCCCCACCCATAGAACATACCACTTGATGGCGAAGCGAGTCACACGGGGCTTCTCGGCGAGGATGTTGCGGCGCACGCGCTCGATGATGGGCTTGGAGGGAGGCTCCGCGTTGAGCTCCTCGGAGTCATACTCGTTGTTGACATAGTAGCCAACACGGACGAACTCACGACCGTCGTAGGCACAGGTCAGGAGGACGACGGTGACGCCGATAACGTCGGCGTCGGGGATCTTGGAAGTGTTGGGGGCATCGGCCTCGAAGACGAACTTGTTGGTGCCGACGGGAATGGGGCCAACCAAAAGGCTGTCAAGCTCCTGATCGTACTGGTCGCTGTGGCCTTTGGGTCAGAGAATGGCGGTGTATGTGAAAAATCCACTTTGACTAACCTGGTAGCCGAGCCAACGTAGGTGAGCTTCCACTCGAGGTCTGGTGAAAAATTGTCAGCGGGGGTGTATTGGGAGACGGAAAGATGCATCACATACCCTTCTCAAGCGACTCGAGGCACTCGAAGGTGATCTCGAACTCGTACTTGTCGGTGAACTTGGCGGGATTGTTCAGAATCTGAACGCCCAGAAGCGAGACGATAGACATCGTGGAATATGGGTGACCTGTCGGTATGCGAGGGTAGGATGGAAAAGTAGATGCAAGAAGGTCTGCGCGACCTGAGCGAAGCAGAATGTGAAGGGGAGAAAAGGATAAAGTGCTGAACTGCAACGGGGGAGGCGGTGGAGGAGAGGTGTTTTGGGAAGGATGGATTGTTGACGGCGGGCTGCAGAGATGGAAAGAGAAGGTATCGTTCGTCCCGGTCAATTGCGACGGGACAACGAACGAACGTGGGACGCGCCTGCGTTGACCGCGAATTTCGCGTAGAGTGGTATCCACTCCGGAAGCTAGCCGCTCTCGTCTAGCGCGAGCTGTCAGCCACCCTGAGGCGTCGAGACACGGGGCATCGCGCAGGCAACGAAGCTCCTTTGTGTGGCACGCACCCAGCTGCCTTATCTTATCGCAGCTGCCGTCGCATCCGATGTTTATCCAGGTGACCGCCTAACTGCGCTAGCCTGATTTCGGCGCTTGCTCATCCATCAATCTTTCTCGTCGCCAACTTTCAGCCTTCCAAATTTGCGGCCCTCGTGCTTGTTGTCATTGCCATCTGCTCCGCCGTCGACCGCGGCCATCAGTGACTTTCCGAATCGCGCATTATCAGAGTCTTTACAGCTGCCTATTTCACTTTGATTGTCTTTGACCGACCCGCGAATCAATCTCTCTGCTCTGGAAGCTGCAGCGCATCTGCGCCTGCGATCCATCAGCTCACAGCCATCACGTCAACCTCTTCGTCCCAGTGCTTGCCTGCGAGAACTTTTGCATATCGTCTCCATCGATCGACAGCATCGTTCAGATATCTGCCATATACCTTTGCGGCGAACGCTGAGCTCCGCCGCCGCAATGGATTCCGAACTCCCAGAGAACGGCCAACACGTTGAGGGTGCGTCTTGGGGAGAAGAGGGATATGGAGGAGAAGAGATTCAGCATAGCGACCAACAAAGTCAAGATCCTGCCTTCTCACTTGATGCTGCGAATGGTGACCAAGAAGATGCTGGCGAATACGACCCCGAGTCGGTCAGCTACGACCCAGCCTCCGTCTCGATAACTCCAGTCCCACAGATCACAGAGTCCCAGAGCCCGACCGTTCCCACTCCGCCTGCGTCCGCGAAACCAAAATCGGGCAAGCCCAAGACCAAGGGAGGATTCCTAGTGGGAGACTCCGATGATGAGGAGGAAGACGCGTCGACCCCGGCTTCGAGCACTGTTGCTGCGCCGGCTGCCGTCGCGCACAATCCTTCCCCCCTTCATGCGTCCATACCAGCTCAGAATGCCCCTGCAGAACAGCTGCACGAGGCTGTCCCTGTGAGAGCCCCCAGTGCTGCGTCTGCTTCTGCTGTGGCTCCCGCCCCTGCCCCCGCTCCCGTCCCTACTCCTGTGCCGGCTGCTCAAGCTGGCCAGTCTGTCCAGACCAGAGACCCTAATGACACGATTGGTATCTTGGAGGACCGTGTGAAGGAGGATCCTCGTGGCGATATGGATGCGTGGCTATCTCTGATCGCAGAGCACCGCCGCAATGACCAGTTGGATGAGCTCCGCAGTGTGTACGATCGGTTTGTGCAGGTGTTCCCTCAAGCAGTAAGTCGAACCTCCATGAAAGAGACTCTGGTACTAAAAGGTTGCAGGCCGAAATTTGGGCACAATGGGCTCAGCTTGAGCTGGACTCAAACCGATTTCAGACCGCAGAAGAGCTCTTCAACCGCTCCCTCGTCAATGCCCCCAATGTTCAACTGTGGACTGTCTACCTGAACTACATTCGCAGGCGGTACGACCTCAACAACGACCCGAATGGCGAAGCGCGCCGAATTCTCAGCATGTCGTACGAGTTCGTCGTCAGCTCTGTTGGTATCGACCGTGACGCCGGTCAGCTTTGGAAGGACTACATCCAGTTTATCAAGAGCGGGCCCGGCCAGGTTGGAGGCAGCGGTTGGCAAGACCAGCAGAAGATGGACCAGTTGCGGAAAGCCTACCACCGTGCCATCACGGTGCCCACTTCAGCTCTCACAGACCTATGGAAGGATTATGACCAGTTTGAAATGAGTCTCAACAAGACCACCGGCCGACAGTTCATTCAGAAGCGCTCCCCTGCGTACATGACTGCCAAGGCGTCTAACTCGCAGCTTGACCGCCTTATTCCTAGGCTTCAACGGAGTACCCTTCCTCGCCTCCCTCCCGCCCCTGGCTTTGACGGCGATCAGGAGTTTATGGAGCAGGTCGACCTCTGGAAGAAATGGATACAATGGGAGAAGGAAGACCCCTTGGTTCTACAGGAAGAGGAGCCCGAAGCTTACACAGCCCGCGTGCTCTACTGCTACAAGCAAGCGTTGATGGCGCTTCGCTTCTGGCCGGAGATGTGGGTCGACGCAGCTGAGTGGTGTTTTGCCAATAACGTTGTCAAAGACGGCAAAGAGCTTGGGTTGTCTTTCCTGACCGACGGTATCACGGCGAACCCTGAGAGTGTCTTGCTGGCACTCAGACACGGTGACCGCGTCGAGATGACATATCCTGCGGGTGACGACGATGCGAGCAAGGCCGCTCGCGCAAAGGCTATTCGGGAGCCCTACAGCCAGGTTCTCGACAATCTCTATGCCATGTCGAAGAAGCTCAAGGAACGGGAAGAGCAGGCCATTCGCAGGATTGAGGAAGCTGCGGCTTTCGATCCCAACATCAAGGACTCTATCGAGCGCAACGATGATGATGTTGATGGTGAGGCCCCATCGGCTGAACTTGCCAAGGAAGAGCGCGTCAAGGCCGTGAAGCAGGGTTTCTCGGTGCAAACCGATATGCTGAAGCGTACCATCTCGTTTGTGTGGATTGCGCTTTGTCGGGCTGCGCGCCGAACGCAGGGCAAGGGAAGCGCCAGCCAAGGTCTCCGTCAAGTGTTCATCGAGGCAAGGAGCCGTGGCCAGTTGACCAGCGACGTCTACATTGCTGTTGCCAAGATGGAGGCACTCATCTACAACGACCCAGCTGGCGGCAAAATCTTCGATCGTGGTGCAAAGCTCTTCCCGGAGGATGCTAGCTTCATGCTTGAATATATCAAGTTCTTGCACTCCAAGGGGGATACGACAAGTAAGAACTCAATCAGGCGTGTATAGATTCGTACTAACCCATGACAGATGCCCGCGTTGTCTTCGAGACCTGTGTCAACCGCCTGACGCAGAAGGAAGAGAAGAGGGACCAGGCGAAGGCGCTCTACTCTTACTTCCACAAGTATGAGTCGCAATTCGGCGAACTGTCCTCAATCGCCGAACTTGAAAAGCGCATGTCCGAACTCTGGCCTGCCGACTCCAAGCTTGCCCACTTTGCCAGCCGCTTCTCCGTTGAGACCTTCGACCCTATCGCCTACCGCCTCATCATCTCACCTGCTGTTCAATTGCGACCTAGGATGCTCATCCCCGTCGTTGAGCAGCCCACATCTGTGCGCCAGACTCCCATGCCTGTGCCAATTCGACAGACTGCCAGCCCCGCTCCACAGTACATGGGAGTCACCAACTCACCCAAGCGCGCCTTCCCTGGCGATGACTATGAAGAGCTCAACAGACCACGGAAGCTTGCTAGAGGAGAGTCGCCTCTTAAGGGTGCTGCCGGTCGTCGTCTCGACCAACAGCGACGAAACCAAGGGGCACCGCTCTCCAGAGACATTACCTTTTTCCTTGGTATCCTCCCTCCTGCCCACGCCTACGCTCATTCGCCCGATGCCTACCGCCTGAATGTTCACAACCTCGTCGGCCTTATTCAGAACACCCCGGTGCCCGACTACAGCACTTGGAAATCTAACCCGGACCCTCGTTCCAGGCAAAACAACGGTATGCAACCCCCCTCTCATGGCCGCCAGGCCTCTGGTGACTATGCCGGATATGGTGTTGGCGGACGAAGCTCTCCTCAACGGACTCTCAGTCCGTTTGAAGGTTCCGGCCGTCGTCTGGCATCTGGTTACAGAAGTTCTCCCCTTCGACCTGGTTCCAGTGGCGGATCTTCCGAGCCCGCTGTACCGTTGGCAACTGCGCCTTACGACCCAAACCTGGCCTGGACCCAAACTCCCTCTGGCTATCAAGCACCTCCACAACCATACGGAAGATATCAGTATTGAACCATGGACTGACGATGAACGTAGGCAACGGTTTCCGCAGAGGTTGGGCTTAGTCGCTGGCGTTGGCATTTTGTTGTTGCACGACCCTCTTTCTGATGGCAAGAGCCTTTCGAATGGTCGCTACAGCCGTGATCTCAACGATCAACTGGTCTTCTGCTCGCGGCATAATGACTTGTCGCCGTCACGTACGTGGGCCCACGACGTCAACCATTTTCTTTTTTCGATATCAGCTATGCGGGCCTTTCTCGCGATTCACGGAGGAACAACACCGCAAGTCGACAGAGTTGTTCTGTATAATACAAAAGTTAGGGGACTGCATCGACGGGGCGTTCGGGGTGGTAGATATTCATTTGATATGCTCCCACGGGGGCATATTCTTAAACAGAAATTCGTCATTCGAGCGACATTACTCAACTCGATGGCTCATGACGACCCAAACTGGGATGACAGGTGGATAGGTAGCAGGAAAGCATCAGCTGGTTTCATGGTGAGCCAGCACCCCAATACAAATCAATCTCCTCATGTTGTCTTCCACCTTAGTTCCTTTGACTCTACTCTCCCTTCCCTTTTCTTTCATGCAGTGTTTCTGGAGCGCAGGCACCTTTGTACAGCTTGAAGAACGTCACGATAATGCAGTCACAGTGGATCTTCTCTTCTGCTGTCTCGCCCCTTTAACGCACACTCCGAAGAGCTCGACCAGCCCCCAGGCGGTGAGGAGCAAAGTCTCTGCAGCAAGGTGAAGTTCAGCAAAGACCACTCGGCTTAATGCCTCTCGACCTCTGGTGATCCCTATGAGTTGTCTTAGGGCATGGATGAAGGCTCAGCCCACCAACCCTGTTGAGTTGAGCAATATCTGCTCGGGTGTCCCCTCAAGTCTGCGTCAAGCTCACCTTCGCCCACGAAGATTTCGATTTCGATTTTGATGCCCAGGCCAAGACCCAGAGCTGAGGAAAAGCTCGGTTGGTAGTTTTATCAAACTGAAGACAATCTCAGTAGCCATCAGTCTGGTATATCGCTGCTCTTGCCGTCCCTGGCGTTATTTCTGTTGCCGCTGTCTTCGGTGTTTCTGTCGGCGCCGTCGTCTGCTGTCGTCCGCCGCCGCCGTTCCTGTCATCCACTATCGTCCGCTGTCGTCGATTTTCGTCCACATCCGTCGACATCTTCCCCCTTCAACCTCTCCATCCCCTTTCGGTTCAGAACACCACAACTTCGACTTCACGACAGCATCTCACGAAAGCAGCATAAATTGCTCTTGCCGTCTCTTGCTACGGTGATACCTTCCTCATCCAAGGTACGTTAATGCCGTCTCCTCATTACCTCCTTCCTCGCCCTGCCCTCCTGCCCTCCTTCCTGTTCATCATGAACTGCTAGTGCGGTTTTGGCCCCTCGAGATGTCTATATAATGCCACCTTTTTTCCCCAGAGCCTCCAACTTTTCTTCTCCTCCACACACACACACATCAACAACAGCAACTCACACTTTCACATCCAGCTCAGCAGACCTTAGTCACAACAGTCAACCACTACAAGGTAAGCCAAGGCATACCTCACCCACCTTCAACACCATACCATCACTCTACCTCTGCCATATACATCTCCGTGCACACCAGCGGTTTGCTAACTTCATCACCAGCTTCGAAAAACCAGCTTCTCTGAACTCTTCTAAGGTAAGCACAAACAGCTTGCTACCCTGCCTACTGCCGTCTCCAGATCGCCACTCCTTCCCTCCTTCATCTTGTGCTTCCTGCCTCTCGTGAGCAGCGGCCGTCCCAAAATCCCCTCCTCAAGCACTACAAAAAAGCGTCTTCTCCTTCACTTCAACCCAAACTTCTTCCTCCACACACAACAACTACAACTCAACAACTCACATTTCACTTTCACATCCAGCTTCAACCCAAGCAACATCCATCCGTTCACATTCAAGGTATGCCAACCACATGGTCTATGACAAACATCGGTCCTGCATCTACATTGCTGCCGTTGCCCCCGCCTTCCCTGCTGGCATCGTCACTGCTCTTGCTGCTTCTGCCACTGCTATTACCACTGTTCCTGCCCCTGCCTGTGCTGCTTCTTGCCTCTTCTGAACGGAAGTCGCAAACATCACCTTCAAGCACTACAAGAAGGCCTCTTCTCTCCCACTTCAACACAAACTTCCTTCTCTCTCCACACACAAAAACAACCGCAACCGCAAACAACATCAACTGACATCTGCTTTCACAGCCTACAAACAACTTTCTCCAGACCACCGCAACAGCAACCCGCAATCAACCAC
This sequence comes from Colletotrichum sp. SAR 10_76, assembly GCA_025327145.1. Lineage (NCBI taxonomy): Eukaryota > Fungi > Ascomycota > Sordariomycetes > Glomerellales > Glomerellaceae > Colletotrichum > Colletotrichum sp. SAR 10_76. Next base: position 53,948 of record JAKMWU010000162.1, on the reverse strand, counting down.
CAACCACCAACTACCGACAGCCAAGGTAAGCACCTCCAAACTCGCTACTTCCTGACACCGTCATCACACTTGCCTGGTCCTTCCGGATTACTACTTCCTTCCTTCTGTGGTCTCTTCAGACTTCAGCTCCGTCTATTTAAATCCTCCTCTTCTCCCATCCATCCTCCCCTCAACTCAACCCACTTCACAACACAACAAGCCACTCAACGCACTTCACATACCAACAATAATTCACGTACTAACTTCACCATCAAGATGTCTTCCGGCAGCCCCGCTCGTTCTCGCTCCGGCTCCCAGGCCGCCCAGCGTCCCAACCCCTTCGGCCCTTCGATGGGCTTCGACCCGGCCAAGCCTGAGGGCGGTCCTGAGAAGGACCACAAGAACACTCGAATCGACTTGCCTGCGGAGGCGTACACCGTCGGCGCGGATAGAAAAAACGCCGGCGAGACGCCTTTCGCCAAGCGCCCTGGATTCAACACGGCCGGCAAGCCTTGCAACCTTGAGGTCAACCAGTTCCGAGTCAAGTCCTGGAACGACAAGGCCACCATTTACCAGTACGACGTCATGATCTCGCCCACCCCGATGAAGTACAACGTCGTCTTCCAGAAGGTCTGGAAGCATGCCACGGTCCAAGCGATGCTCAAGAAGTACAAGTGCCTGTGGCTCTGCGACGGTCGCAAGCTCGCCTGGGCTCCCGTTGCCATCAACCGTGGTGAGGAGCGTCTCACCATCGACCTTGATGAGGGCCTTCCCCCTCCCAAGAGCGGCAAGCCCCGCCGTAAGGATGATAACAAGTTCTTCTTCGTCATTCGTCAGACGAAGCAAATCCATCTGTCTGCCCTGGAAGCCTACCTCAACAACCGTATGGACTGGGACAACTCCGTCCTTGAGGCGATGAACTTCCTGGATCACCTGGTCCGGCAGTACCCCACGGAAAACCTCCTCTCCATCAAGCGCAACTTCTACAACGAGCATCGCAAGAAGGCCTTCGACCTTGGCAACTGCATCGAGCTTGTCAAGGGTGTGTACGCGTCCGTTCGCATGAACCAGTCCTTCAGCGGTAGCATTGGTCGAGGACTTGGACTGAATGTGGACGTCGCCAACACTGCCTTCTGGAAGGGCAACATGCAGTTGCACATGTTCGTCCGTTCCTTCCTCGAGACCTGCGACAAGAGATGGAAGAACCAGAGCCCCGATGACATTGCCAGGCTTCTTGCGCCCGTCCGCCAAAACAGCAAGAACGGCGCCGTCTTCGTCATGTCTGACGCCTTCAAGCACCTGCGCAAGCTGGCCAAGCTGCGTTTCACCCCTCGCCATCGGGGCAAGGAGGACTGGGCGAAGGTCTACGTAATCAAGGCCATCGCATTCGGGCAGGATTACGGCGAGAGAGGCGCCACCGCCAACAACATCAAGTTCACCAACAACGGCGAGGAAATGACGGTCGCAGAGTACTTCCAGAAGACCTACGGCTTCAAGCTTCAGTTCCCCAACTGGCCCCTCATCGAGACTCAGAAGGCCGGCTTCTTCCCCATGGAAGTCTGCATTATTAAGCCAATGCAGCGCTACCCCTACAAGTTGGGTCCTGACGAGACGGCTATGATGATCAAGGGCGCCGTCACGCGTCCCAACGTGCGCAAGGCGGACATCATGGAGGCGAAGGCCCAGTTGGCGTGGAAGGATGACCCCTACCTCAAGCAGTACGGTGTCGTCTTCGACGAGGCTATGGCGAAGACCCAAGGCTGCTTGCTTGAGCCCCCCAAGATTCAGTATGCGAACAACGTTGTCAGCCCCATGTTCGCCGGCCGCTGGGACCTTCGCGGCAAGAAGTTCTGGGTCGGCAACCGTCAGCCCCTGCAGTCCTGGGGTATCCTCATTCTTGAGGACTCGACCAGAAAGCCCGCTGCCGACCAGTTCGTCAAGATGTTCAAGCAGACCTACACTGGTCATGGAGGCAAGATTCTGAAGGACGCTGTTGTCATTGACAGCGAGTCTAGACAGGGTGACATGGCCTTGGCTTTGGCCAACGGCTACAAGGCGATCAAGAAGGCTACGGGTATGACGCCCCAGCTGATCTTCTGCGTCCTGCGCTTCAACAACGCTGGCTCCTACGAGCGCATCAAGAAGTCTGCGGACTGTCGCTTCGGTGTCCTCACCCAGTGCGTTCTTGCCCGCCACGTCGAGAAGAACCAAGGCCAGTACCACTCCAATGTCGCCATGAAGGTCAATGCCAAGCTGGGCGGTATTACCTGCCGCATCCCGAACCAGAAGCTTGGCCCGAACAGCAAGGCCCCTGCTTTCTTCGAAAGGGTGACGATGATGATTGGCGTCGATGTCTCCCACGCGACCCCCGGCATCGATGCCCCTTCCATGGCCACGATGACTATGTCCATGGACCAGGACGCCACCTTCTACGCCGCTGCAGTCGACACCAATGGCTACCGGGTTGAGATGCTCTCTCCCGTCAACACTCGCAACTTCCTGGCCCGCCTGATGCCTACCTGGCACAAGCGCATGGGTCACCCGGCTCCTCCTCCCCACATCATCTACTTCCGCGATGGTGTCTCTGAGGGCCAGTACGCCCAGGTTCTCGAATACGAGATCGGCACGCTGAAGGCCATCTTCAAGGAGAAATACCCCGGCGCGACCCTTCCCAGGTTCACCGTCATCGTGGCTACCAAGCGTCACCACGTCCGCTTCTTCCCCCAGCAGGGTGACAAGAACGGAAACCCTCTGCCCGGCACCCTTCTCGAGAAGGAGGTCTGCCACCCCTTCTGGTGGGACTTCTATCTCTGCTCGCACGTCGCCATCCAGGGCACGGCCCGCCCTGTCCACTACACTGTGCTTGTCGACGAGGCCAACATGAAGCCCAACGATCTGCAGAAGATGATCTACGGCCAATGCTACCAGTACGCTCGTAGCACCACCCCTGTCTCTCTGCACCCGGCCATCTACTACGCCGACCTGGCTGCCGGCCGCGCTCGTGCCCATGAGAACATTGCAACTTCCCAGGGCTTCCGCAGCGGACCCAAGGCGGCCGAGATGGTCGAGGAGTACGGCGCTCGTGGCCAGAGCATGTTCGACGGCGACAGACCTACCGAAGCTCTTCAGCTTCTGCCCCTCGGCGGCGCCAGTGGTGATGCCGACCCTGCCTCGACCGAGATGTTCAGGAACACCATGTGGTACATCTAAAGGCGACACAGGACGATGCGGAAAGATGATGGAAGGGAAGGCAGAGGAAGGAAAGACGACAGTAGCAAAGACGATGGCACGAGATGATGGCACGAGAGAAGATGACAATGGCACGGTAGACGAGAAGATTCAGGACAGCAGAGATGATATCAGAGAGGAAACCGGACATTGAGGATATTCACAGCAGAAAATGGTTAGCTAGTTCAGGTATTGAGCTGCTTGGGTGAGCAGGCACTAGATAGCGAACTTGTGGTCATTTCTGAAATCAGCTGCATCTACGTGACTACGTGACGTGACAATCGCTTGCATGGAAGCTCATAAACAAAGTCATACTTGGTCGAGTTTGAAGTTATTTTAGGGGGACTTTTGATCAAGTCAGCGAGGGAGGTGCTGGGTTTGAGAGGAAAATGAGGAAGACAACATAAATGGATGCAAAAAGTTTTATCGGAAGAGTCTGAAAACCGGAGTCAAAGAGGTACCTCGAGCAGACTCACAACAGAAACTAATGGGAAGCAAATTCCAAGGTTCCTCAGCTCCGTGTCATAACTCAAGAAAGATGCCTTTGGATTTAATTGAAAAGCCATTCGTCTCTGTCGAGAACGTCAAAGTCAGTCGCGGTTTACCTCTGTAATGTCGACAGACGTGTAGACCCATAGTACCTGGAGAGTAGCGAGATATTCAGGGGAAAAGAATTTGAGACCTCATGGGAAAAGTCTCGACTCGTCGTTGCCTTTACAAAGGTGTCAATTATCATCGGAGAAAGGATGCTTCATAGTACAAAGGCCCCGCCAGCCCCCTTGTGTCTAACTCGCGATCTTCCCATCGCAACATCCATAAAACCTTGCATCTACTCTGCACCAATCAACTACACCTAAACAATCATTCAAGATGGCTGGTTTCAAGACATGCGAATCCAAAATCTCTGGAATTAGTGACAAGAGTCCCGAATTCAAGACATCTGGTACTTTCAGAGACCATGATGAGAGCACGCATGATCACCACCAGTGCTTGGCAAGGCAGGAACGCTTGCTCGCCAAATTTCTCAGCGGTTGTATCATCTTCGCAGTGGTTTCAATCTTTTACATGGTTTTGTTTGTGGTGATTGCACCTGCAAATGAAGTTGGCAACATGTCGAAGAAGACGACTGGACACAGGGCAGCCACGGAGACCGTCACAGCAACCCAAACCTCCACGACAACCATCACGACTGGCATCACGGCAGTCCTTCCCACGAAAACGAGAACGAGCACTGTTACTGTCACTGCCACTGCAACGCCCACTCCGTCGGCTCAGCCAGATGACACCCACTACCCTTTGACGTCCCATGGAACGCAGTCCGACATCGACTGGCTCTCAAATACCATTTTCGCCCCGATCCCCGCGGAGATCTTGACGCCGCCCAAGAGGGTCGTAGACGGCTACTTCGATCACAACTACTGCGGAAACTCATTGCGTCCTTTCGACTTCACCAAGAGCAAGCCCATGAATCCTACGGAGCTGCAGCACCAGATCGGAGCCAAGATGCTGCCGATCAGGGAGGGACGTTACGTCGGCGACAGACACTTCGATATCAATATCAACCTCAGAGTTGGAGCGGAGAAGGCCAAGGAGCACAAGCAAAAGGTCTGCCGCATGCTTCGCAAGTCTGGGGGCGGATTCATCCTGCGCAAGATTGGAGGAAGGGAGGGCTACTCGTACGAAGCCATTCTTGACGACAACGCAATCGTGGAGATTGCAAAGATGGAGGAGGTTTCTGCGGTCTTTCACCACCAAGTCCCGCGGGATCGTTTCCGTAGCAAGCAGTAGACTTGGTGATTTGAGGGAGATGGGCGTTGGTCATTGGAGCTCTTTTTTTGGTACTCTAGAGAAGTACCTGGGCATTATGGGGATCTAGATATCTCCTCGAAAACTAGATTGGTACATTTAATGAGAATGAGAGTTCTGTCTATACTATCGTAATCAACGAAGCCTGTGATGAGACCGTGTCGGTATGCAACCTTGCTCATCAGGAGAATGCCGTCGGAAAAACGGTGCGAAAGTTTCAAGCAAACCCAGCTGTCGGCGATGAAGAATGCAAAATTTTCAACTGTACTAACACTGACTTCTTATATTTTAGAGTTTGGTGTTTTCATGGCAAAAGCTATCAAAGGTGGGAGGTGTACGGGAGACACGTACACCGAAGCTGACCACAACCATCCAGGCGTTTATATCTTAAAGACCAGGTATCTCAAGGTACTCTAAGTCCAAAACTTGTATAAAGTAGCTCTCTGCACAGTCATTTCTTGTCAGTTGAATTTTCCCTCCGACACCACCCCATCACCATCAATCTCCTCCGATCTTCTCCGATCTTCTCCGATCTTGATACCTTCATATACATCAAGAATATCAATACTTACAATGACTCGCCAAGCTGTACAATACCGATTCACAGATCGAAAGATTGGTGAGCTCGCGGTTCTGTTCATTTGCGTCGGAATGTATCTGTATCACCTCAGTTACCTTGCGCTTCAAGCTCTCTCACGCCCAGAGCAAACTACTTATGGAACTCACGTCACTCACAACTGCACCCACCACATCGTTGTCAACACGATTAACGACAATGACTCCTACGCGCCCTTCAATCCAACATCAGAGACAACTGAGCCCCCGATCTCCTATGCCACGGAGACGCTGGCAGACGACATTGGAAGTATGCCGTTTTGGATGTGGTTCGGTGGACCAGAACCACCTGATTGGTGCGGATCTCAACTGTCGCCATACACGATAGCACATCAGCCATACGATTTCCGTAAACTTGAAGAACGACTCGGCGACAAACTGGAGACATTTCAGGAACCAGGAGTTGTAATGAGAGGGCTCTTCCGCATTGTGCTCGATCCCGGCGTTTTCCCTTCTCCGCCATCTTCGATGACGGTCAGCGGAAGGCTTTCAGCAGAGGATTATGCAAAGACGGAATCGTCCTACACGAACATGGTGAGGACCTACGCCATGACGAAACGCAACATTATGGCTACACACATCAACGCAGTCTGTCGCATCCTGAAGACAGACAGCGCCCAAGGCGTCGTGAAGAACTTCGAGGCAGACACGCTCAGGACCATGACTTATGTTGGTGCTTTTGATGAAGATACACTGGTGGCGATTTCAAGTTTGCCTGGGGTGGCCAAGATTGCCTATGTGCGTGCGGATGGGAAGCGACGATAGGTAGTGTTCTTAGCTCGGGTCGGTCAGTAAGAGTGTCATATTCAATCATGTTAAACTGAAAAAGATATCCTCGATGCCCTGGGTTCTTCTGGCCGCCACTAGGGATCTAGACTTTGTCGGCCACTATCTACCGACACCAACACCGGAGTTGGAGTAAAACAACCCTAAAAGCTTTACAATAAAGATACGTTGCAATTCAGTGACTTTTCTTTGTGCTGTCGAATTCCAATGGCACTAAATCTCATCGTTGTGTTGCCAAAGGAGGTGTTTTTCTTTGTTCGGGGAGACCTGGGCTAGTCGTGCCTGAGATAATGCTCTCCCAGCCACGTTTCCAGCTGGGCTTCCGCTGGTGCCGCTGACTAGCGGCGTCAGAATTTTAAGAAAGGGTTCCTCTGATGGGATAGGAAGATGTCTATCTCCTTTTAAAGGGGCGACGAGCAGACCCTGCCCCTTAACTCCTGTTGCCCATCGACAACACCAAGATGACACGCAAGGCACCACAACCGTATCAGGGGACGACACCAGGAAAGGAGACACACACCTGGAGCCCTCAGATGACTCAAGATTCAAGACTCACAGGCCGAAACTATTTCCGAACCCTCATCGTCCTGTGCGCGCTGGTATCCTGCTTGATCGGCAGCCAGCTGCTCAGCATTTCAAGATGCGCCGGGAACTGCATCCTCGAACACGCAAGCCCCTTTGTCCCGTCCATGCCGGTCGAGACAGCAGCACCGTTTGAGAAAGCCGACGACCCCTTGAATTGGTACATTGCCATCGGCTTCGGCCAAAACCGCTGTGTGGGCTCCATCTCTCCTTTCGCCTCGCCTCAGACGAATCGGTCAGACCCCGCCGAGCTTCTTCAGCGCATCGGAGACAAATTCAAGCCTCGCGGTGACAAGATAGCCACGTTTGACAAGCACTACACCATCTCACTCAAGTTGTCGGAGCCGGAGGTGCAGAACCATCTCGATACGGTGTGTAACTTGCTCAAGGTGCCTGGGGCCCGTGGGTTCATCAGCTACTGGCCAGGAGAGGGCGGGAGTCTTAAGTACTCGAACTACGTCGGCGCTTTTGACGACGACACGCTGGTGATGATCTCCAAGTTGGCTGGGGTTCTCGAGATTCTTCCGACTTTGGCTTCAGGCGACAGGGAGAGCTGGGTGAAGGAGATTGGGGCTGATGCGGAGGAGGGCAATGATCTCAGTCAGGCCATCAGAGAGAAGGTTGGGCATGCTGCAGCGTGGTTGCGGTCTTGAGAGACTTTGATGCTCATTAAACTTTATCAGTTTTTTGTATTCATTTCGCAGATTCAGTGTGTAAAGCCCCCGTCTGTAGACACGAAGTCTATCTTACTGGATTATGTTTCCAACCGCCTTGTGCCGCTACCTTGTTTGCTTGCCTATTTTATTCAATGGGCCGCGGAACCTCCTCGTGACACCTTGGACGACCTATCTTCCTGCTAAATATTTGCTCAGTATGAGTAAGCACTCGATACAACGACTTGGCAATGCCAGAGGCTCCTTCGATCGCCTCGCGCAAGCCGTCCAATTCATCGCCCACATCAGCATCATCCTCTGCGCCTTGGGCCTCAGCTCAAAGCTGGATTGGCTGCCGTCCATCGGAACGGCAGCCAACAATCAGGTGGGCGACATCACTTCACATATGTGTCCCGCGACCAAACCGACAGACCGACGCCCTGCTACGATCCCGCTTGCGACGGTAGAACTGGAATACCCTTTTGTTCAAGACCTAAGCGAAAGCCTCTGCCATGATCCAAAGTTCCCTGGAGAGCACCCTACATGTCACAGGACGAACGAGACACCACAAGACGCCATGAACCTCCAAGATGTTTATAAAAGGTTGGGAAGTAACATCACTCGGGCCAACGACGGCGACAGAATCGAAAACCATGGCTATAAGATTCATGTTACACACGGGATGGACATTCTGGCTACGCATCTCGCCCAGGTCTGTCGTCTTCTCAGCAAAACCGGAGTTGCGGGGGTGGTGATGTCGTGGCCTCATCACATTTGTTGGAGAAAGGCTTGTCAGATGACTTATTCGGGGTATTTTAGCGAGGATGCAATCGTTGAAATCTCGAAGCTGGATGGGTTCAGACAGGTTGAACATCTGAAAGTAAGACGAAATGAAACTGCACCTTGAGTAATGGCGCAACCCCTCCGGCGGAACATGTATATAAATTTCACCCTCCTGCGCGTCACCGCAATGAGCCAAACCAACCTTATCAGTTCGCATTTGTCAAGGTGTACAGGAGCTACTTAAGGGAGTTACTCCCAGAGTTCCACGAGACGAGATTCAGACGGTAACCGTCTAACTCACAGCTTTCTGCCGCGATCCTAGAATGACGAGACTGATCAGATCAAACTTCATCACGATGCGCGGCCTTGTCAGTCTTTCGCATCTCATCCTCACCATCATCCTCTCAACTTGGGTCTGGAAACTGAGATCACAGGTCGGCGAGCTTTCTTCCAAGCTTTCCTCCAACACAGCACCCGTCAACATCACCGTGCCATCAGCAACAGAGGCGACGGCCGTTACGACCGAGGACAACTCCATTTCCATCGTGCCCCACCCACGTCTCCCTTCCAACGGCGAAGGCGAGGGCAAGTGGAGATGGCCGGCGTCGTCCAAGACATGCACCGATAACGAGTGCAAAGAAACCGGCGGGCTGCCCGCCAGGATGAACCTCGACGATATATACAAAAGGGGATCAGGCGTCATTGAGAGGGCTCAGGGCGGTTGGGAGGTCTACGACCACTATTTCAAAGTCTACCTGCGGCAGGAGGAGCTTTGGGACAAGTACAAGCACTTGATGGGGCTTTCAAACGTCATTCGGAGTGTTCATGCTTCGGGAGTCGTGACAGACCGATCAGGACTGATGTTTTTCGACAAAGACTACTACAAAGGCTTCTTCGACGACGACACCATTGTGGCTATCTCGAAGATGGAGGGCGTGAAGAAGATTGAGCATATGAGAAAGCTTGCGGGAAATGAAAGGCCATATGACGATTACTTGTCTTAACAGAGAGCTCGTCTCGGGTAGTACTGCATGTGCGTAACTCTCCACACTTGCCTCAATACAGTCGTGTCCAGCGATTTTCCTTGCGGCTTCATACTCTTGCCTAGCTGCTTGTTTACCGACTTACCAGTCGTATTGTATTGTCTCTGTTTTTGCGGCATTGCACAGCGGTCATTGGCATGACTACGCCGCCACTTTTTGTGATTGTGAACATGACGCCCAAATTTACACCGGCACAATGGCCAACGTCAGATACCCCTTTACTCGCAATAACAGCGACACACTCATCATCGACGGTCACCGGCAGATGGCCGAGTCGCACCCGGGCGAAAAGTTGGCCGTCGGAGTTGCCGCTGGGCTCAAGCTGGCTGGGCTTGAGGTGGCCTACAAGAAATTAACCCATCAAGAAGAGGAAGACAGGGAGAAGGATAAGGATAAGGATCTCGAAGCCGTTATCATTGGAGGTCTCTCGGCGAATGTCACTTCCCTCCACAAGTTGAATTCTATGGGAGACACGCGCAAGTCGCCGCCGGCAGACACTACGACCCCGGCGTCCGCGGTGTAGACCCAGACCATACGACTTGTGGAACTGAAAGGTATAGATCATGCTGATGGCAGTCTTTTCGAAACAAAGCTTTTGACAACCCACTCAAACTCGGGTCGTCCTTGGCAAAGTTGACATTGGCTCTAGCTTCATGCTGTGAGACATACGGCTACGATGCATATACGCCACCAACCGTTGGATGTGAAGAAACCTTGTGCCAAAACGCCTGCTCAGGCGAACCGACCAGGTACTTGGCCCACGACGACAATCACCGTCCACTCGACTCGAGCTCCCTGACTCAAATGCTTGGATCCGTAACACATGACTCTTGGTGTAACTTGGTATAGTAGTACATGATCCTCATCAACTCGGGAACAATAGACATGAAGAGAAGAAACAGAATCGCTCCTTTTTTCCAATACAAAAAATAGCAAATCGCGGCAGACAAGACACCACTTGTGATTTTAGTTCCCCGCAAAAAGACCCCAATGAATCGACCCCACAAGAGCTCTCCGCCCATGACATCAATGCAACCCACACAAGCAACCCACATCTCGGTGTATTATAACCCGTGGCCAGCACAACCTCTCTTTCCGTCCCTGGCTCCGCTTGCTCTGCCCCCCCTCCTCCTCCCCTGGCGTTACATCCCGTCAGCGACAGTCACCTATTTTGAGCTGACGACCACATTGGGGATATCGAGGCTCTCGCCCTTGGTGTTGGTGTTGGCGACGGGCATCTCGCGTCCGCTCTCATCCGCAAAGTTGGAACTCGCGCGGCGGCTGAGCGTCAAACCCGCAATGGAGCGCGCGTTGGGGCCGTAGTTGATGTTGCTCGCCTTGTCGAGCGTCTCCTTGCACATGCGCAGGAAGACGGCGCCCAGCTCGGGGCGGTGCAGGGGGATGAGGCTGAAGAAGAGGGAAGCAGTGATGCGGAAGAGAGTCTTGCGGTGGAGGCGGACAGAGTACGTCTCCTCAAGGAAGGTGAAGAAGACCTCCTGCAGCTCGTTGAGGAGGTCCTGGTCGGCCTCATCGAGCAGCGGCGCATCGGTCTCCAGGGCACCACGGAGGTCGTGGTTGTTTGCGCTCATGAAGAGGATGTGGTCGTAGCCGCAGAGAGACTGGAGGACCTTGCCGAGGTCGTAGTGAATGTCGCCCTCGGGCGTCAGGGTGTTCTCGAGCTGGCAGCGCACGTCGATGAAGCTGACGAGCTTCTCGTCCTTGGAAAGGATGGCGTTGCTGAAAACGGGGTCGCCGTGGATAACCTGGGCGTGCACTCCCTTCTCCTCAGCCTCGTATGTGTCGAGGAACTCGTTGATGCGAGCAAAGAGGGAGCCGGCCAAGGGACCAAGGGCGTCGTACTTGTCCTGGTCCTTGTAGTAGCGGCTGCGCAGCTTGGAGCCGTAGTTTGCGTAAATGTTAACACGGTGGTTCGCGCGCGCCAGGGAGTGCTCCTCAAACTTCTTCTCCAGCGCCGAGGGGATCTTGAGAGTGGCCTTATCGGTGCTGGCGGTGGTGTGGATCGTGTGGAGGGACTTTAGGAGGGAGATGAGGCGGCCCTTAGTAATGGAGCGGCCGACCAGCAGGTGAGAGAAGGTCAGACCGCGGCGGTTCTCCATTGTGATGTTGTAGATGGAGGTGTCAGCAATGTAGTCGACATTGTAGACGGTGGGGAAAATGTGGGAGATCTCGGAGGGCATGTGTGAGTAGAAGAACAGCTCGCCGAGAATGTTCTCCGATTTGCTTGACTTGATGACCTTGTCGCCGATAATCTGGATCGTGTTGAAGTCACGCGCCGCAATCATGCCGGCCTTCTTCGCCTCCTCGCCTGCGCTGGCCTCCTCGCCAATTAGTGCAGCAGGGTCCTGCTCGTCCAGCAGCCAGCCGATTTCCCGCATGGTATCCAGGTTGGCATTGACCGCCAAGTCGTCGACGTAGACATCGGCGTAGGGCTTGCCGAAGTGGATGTCGTGGTACGGGATCTCGTACTTGGCCAATTGGGCAAAAGTGACAGGGCCGACGTCTGCGAGCACGGAACCAATGTTGCCCTTGTGTGTTCGCATGCGACGAGCGGTTTGCTGCCGTCCGGTTAGCGGTCGCTCATACCTGCCAAGCGCCAAGATCGACTTACAATGATAATGTAGTGGCCCGCGTTGTACAGCTGCTGCACGAGACGAATGTTCTTCTCGATGGGCGGGCACGTTGAGTAGTCGCCAGGAATGGCGGGCACACCGACAAGAGTCATGTCGAGGTCGAAGCAGAAGCGGCGCTTCTTCAGCTTGATCGGCAGGTTCGAGGTGTCGGACTTGAGAAGCTTCAGGAGGTCCTGAAGCTGCTCGGGAGTGCCAACGACGCTGAAATCCTTCGTCTTGACGGGCATGCCCAGGTAGGGAACACCGTTCTGGATCATGAGGGCAATCATCTGCGAGGTGTAGTACTCGCCCACCTCTGAGCCGTCAGGCCTCTTCATGTCGAGGTTCTCCGAGGCCCATGACTTGAGCTGACCTGCCGTAGGGAAAACGTATGCGCCCGTGTTGGCCTTGTTGGAAATGGCCTTCTTCTCTTGAATGTCTACAATGCGCTCCAAACCGTCCCTGTTGCTGTTAGCACCGCCACTTTCCACATTCACATGCGACTCACTTTGTGGCCTCCGTCTTGATGTAGGAGAAAATGGGCTTGTCGCCGACGTCGGGGAAGTAGAAGCAGCCGCCATGGCCCTTGGGCATGTTGCGAATGTCCTGAAGGACGTCGGCCCAGTAGATGGTGTCGCAGTCGAGGGAGACAGTCTTGCGCTCGAGGTGCTTCTTGGTCATGCTCTGGGTGACAATGTACAGCTGGAAGGCGAGAGATTAGCGACGTGGGCCTCGCACTTTGCTCTGCGCACTCTGCCCCTCCATTGGCGAGCGGGCGCAAAAGAGGAAATAGTCGCTTACCGTCTCGCTGGCACCCTTGGTCTGGTGCCGCAGGCGCAGCAGCCTGAAGTCGATCTTGGAGAAGGTCTTGCTGACGAGCTGGCCGATTCTGAACTCGTCGTCAATCTCCTCGTTGACGGCCATCCACAAGGTGTCGCCAGGCTTGAGGCTGAGGTTGTCGATCAGCCATAGCAGCATGGGACGGCCGACGATGTTGATGAGAGGCTTCGGGTAGCGGTAGCCCTGCTTGGCAAAGCGAGAGCCAATGCCGCCGATTGGGATAATTACGTTGATGGGCTCATAGTCGAGGTTGTCGCCGTTGGGCGCGGCTGCCGCCGCTGCTGTCTGAGGAGCCATTGTGTTGGTTTGACGAAGGGATCAACGGCTACGTTGCAGCAGTGTGTCCTCTCGCCGGATGCGAAAAGGAGTGGTGGAATGGTCAAAAAGCCACTTGAGCGCGTGTGCGGGCAGAATGCGTTCTGGACTTTCCCTCTGTCGCGCAACGATGGGAAATGTCTCTGAATTCTGGTGGGACCGTGGCGGCGGTGAGGTGAGACTTTCAGAAACCACAGCCGAGAAACAAGATGTCGTCGCACAGCGTTTCCAGCGAGGGAGGAGATAGATGCAGATCTCGACAAGGTTCCAACCTAGCCCACGGAAGAAAAAGAAACAGGTAAAATGTGAAGCTTGAGGTCGCGATGGGGAGCTTAGGAAGAAGCACGTAAAAGAAAAAGGTCCGGCAATGGGGCTAGGTGTAAGGTGTCCCTCTCGTGTTACTCCGACTACATTTCCCTACTCTGGATGGATGGACAGCATGCCGTACAGACTAATAAGGTACGTATCCCGGCCGGCAAGAAGCACAGTGACAGAAGTGACCACGGTTGATTTTGGACACGATCGCTGTGAAAGCCGACAGGGGAGCAACTTGCTGCGCGGGGGTCGAAAAAAAAAAGTTCGGCCCTCATTCTGCGAAAATGGGCTAAGCTATTTTAATTTTCTCCAACTCGAACAGATCCAATGCGGGCGGCAGCAGCAGCAGCAGCAGCAGCAGCAGCAGCAACACCAGCCGCAGCCGGCCCCCGAGGGCCAAATCATCATGTAAAGTCCATCCATTTGGGGGTCTCTCCGCCTTGAGCTCCCTGTCGTGCCCCTCTATCGCTGTCGCCCTGGGCTTACATTTTTCTTACACTGCCCGCAGGCTGCAGGCAGCATCTTGGAGGACAAGGATAGGGGAAGCGCCCCTCAGGGGTCCTTTCGCGCGCTGAGGGCTTGGCCAGGCGGGCTGGACCATCAGAAGACAGCCCACTTAATCTTGAGCTGTGCTGCTGCCTTTCCTCGCGCCGCATAGCTACCTCCCTTACCTGTTCAAGGTCCAACATCAGACAGATGCTACGCAGTAGACAGGCGCAAGAAAATAGGGGCTCTGCGTTGCCATGCCGCATCCCATGATTTTCTCCTAAGGCGTGCTGCGTAGCCAACAACTAGACTAGCGATACCGACGGATTGCTGCCATGTTACTGCCATTTGCACGCCGGCCGGGAGCGAGTGTCAATGGATGCGGGAGTGGACCCGGTTCGACCACACCCCCGGCTGGAGACAGTTAGCGTCGAGGACCGCCACACTGTGTCGTGATACCCCTGTTGCCCAAGAGAACCCTCGACGCCCGGACCAGCCCAGCCCGATGGACCCCAGACGAGGGAAGCGACTTCTCTTCCAGGCTTCCAGGTCCAGAAAGGAAGTGCCCATATTCCCGCCAGCGCATCACCTCACGACTTTTCTAATCAGTCCTCACTTTGCCCGGGGCGCTGGATGGGGCCTCGGAAACTCTGCCCCCATCTCACGAACCTCGGCCACCAGGGGCTCTTATTCATGACCGCCCAAGACTGTGCAACGTTTGAACTCTTGTCTGGTAAGGTAGCCACGAGGGGCAGAAACGGGCACCGCGCGTTGGATCATGGCGATCAGATTTGCGAGGACAGAGACACCACACGCGCAAAGCGAGGGGCCAGGTTGACGTGAGAAGACAAGCCCCTGAACGAGGCGGACGGAAGCAAGCGCCGCTTTGACTTTGCTTTCTGCTGGTTGACCTCATCCATTCGTCAGTTGTCGGTCTCGAGTGCTCCCTTTGTGTAGGCTTGGCCGTCCCAATTTTCAGCATCTGCTGTGCAGCAAACTATTCTTGCTCTTGGCTCTGGTTGGAGGGCAAGCGGGAAACGACGACGCGAGGAGATGGGACGAAAGTAGTAAAGATGACCATGTGCTGTAGCAGCGTCGTGTGTGGTCGGCGTCTGCAGGTCTGCTGCCGAGCGAGAGAAGAACATTGAACGAGCGCCATTTCAGACTGCTGCAGTCAGCCACCCACACAGAATCCCAGCCCGGCCCAGGGTGGTCGCAGAATTGCTTTGCTCATGCTGTCAGCCCTGCGTGGGATTGGCGGAGACGCAGGGGGAAGAAGCCGTCGAACGTGGGTACAAAGAGCCTCGGAGATGGCATTGGTGCGGTGACGGAGGAGGCTTAGGAAAGACAGTCTCAGTCGACGGCCACAAACCTGCATTGGAGGCTTCGGATTGATAGGACTGGTTGGAGAAAGCCAACTCGCGCCTGCGGTTGGCCGTACAATTCGTCGTCTCTTCTTTTCAGGGGCTTCATTTCACTCGGAGATGCATTGAGTGACGTTTGTCGTACATTGACTTGCTGCCGGTCTGGACTTCGGAACTGAGAAAGGGGGCGCACTTTCGGGCTGTACCAGTTACACGCAGGCCGAACGCGATGATGAATTGACGCAGGGCGCGTTGATCCACTGCCCTGAACCAGATAGTGTAAAGAGGGCAAAGTCAGATTAACAGAAGACGAGTGTTGAGTGCAACGACGACACCCACTCACACAAAGTTTGATAGATAGCCGCGTAAGATGGCAACGGTGGTGCTGCAGTACCGCAGTAGAATGAGAGGGTAACACCCCAGTTGGGACGGAGCGGTGGCAGAGGAAAGGCGTCGTCGCGGCCGGCGGTCCATGTTCTGAAACAGGCTCTTGACTCGTCGATAGCTTCCCAAGAAGAAGTGACAGGCGGAGAATAAAAGGGTGCCGTCGGTAGCCTGTAGGGTGGAAATGGCACCATTTTTTGTTCCCGAAGGTACCGAGCGATGGGTAACATGCCGTTGGCCTCAAGGGAAGATGCTGGGAGAATCCGGGGAATACAGCGAGTCCTTGTTCAGATAAAGTTATCTGGTGTGTTTCATTGTCCAGGGAGCTGCCTCACTTTTTTTTAATATTGGCACAGCGAAAGAGTGGCCCAGTGGGCGATGCCCTGGGCAGGGATTGTCCTGTTGCCGCCAAGACGCGCATTTGCGTTTGAAAGTCGTTGATGATGGAGGGAATTGCTGCTGTTGTGTTGCTCTGCAAGGTACGGACGGGATGCGAGACGACGGCGAGGCGGGGAGGGAAAAGAGAGGACGAACCAGCAGTCCGAGTCTATCCGTACATTTTTGGGTTTCTCCCGCATTGATGGTCATGATGGTGTCGACCGTGTCGTAATTGCTGCGTCGTCGTGCGTCGTTCTGTCTGTGCCCCCGATGTCGCATGCCTGCGTGTTCGGCGTCCTTCTCGAAGCATATCGACGCAGGAGAGGGAGAAGAGCAGCACCCATCGGCGTAAGGTTTACGGAGTTGTCCGTGGCGGTGGGACGCCGTAAATGCGGTCATGCCACGCATCCCAAGGGCGTTGCTGGTTTGACAGCTGGGGTTGGCATTCGGTTTTCGTCGGACTCTGTTCCGTGATTGGTCTTCACATGCAGTGCGGATTTTCTTTCCCTTATTGCGCGGTGTTGGTAGTTCTAAGGGTTGTGTCAGTCAAATGAACGTCGCAATATCAAAAAGAGACGAAATATTTGGCGATGGGTACGTTGGAAAAGCTTCGATGGCGGGACCGGGCAAGTACCACTTTCCTTTTTTTTTTTTTTTTTTTTTTTTTTTTTTTTTTTTTTTTTTTTTTTTTTTTTTTTTTTTTTTTTCTTGTCCCTTCGCACGTTCTTTCCCACTAACACAGGCAGGCCTTGGCTCCTTTGGCGCTGCCCCATTGCCCGGATACGAACAGGCAGCTGCGGCCGACAGCACAAGAGCCAAGACGACACCTCAAGAAAAATTTATTGGTGATTAAACCTTGTGAGCCTGATCTACAGCATCAAAATGAATTGGTAGATAAGAAGTCGGATTTGCGCGCATCTTCCTACCATCCCTTCGATAAATTTCTTTTTATGAAAAACACAGTTGGCAGTTGTCGGGCTCCCTGCCGGGAGGCGCATCAAGCATTTTCTTCAGTTGATGTGATTTGATGGCTCGATTGCAGCTGGGTCGATGGGATCTGACTTGGCCCACGGGCGAAGACGGCAAAGACGGCAGCGGTTTACCAGCAGTCTGGACACGGACAAGACGAACAAGCATTCTCTTGCAGGTGGTTTTCCCTTTTCCCCAGCCCTATCGACGACATCCGACCACCGTACACCTCGCAGATGGCGATTTCAGGCGCGCTTTGAACCACTGAGACGCGGCCGACGCGCCCAGGGAAGATTCAATTGGCGGCGACGAGCTGCGGGCGGCGGACACGGAGGGGATTGAGCACTCTGTCCTACCTACCTAACTCAAGGTGCCTTACCTAGTACAAAGTATTGACATGGAGGCAATAGTGAGCATTGTGTGCGGTGCAGCGGTGCTGATGGGTGCGGGCACTACGAAATGATGAGCATGTAAGGGTGGAGAGGTCCAATTAACGCTAATTGATTGATGAGCACCGAAGTGAGATCCCTCGAGGCGGGCCGTACTGTGCGGCTACTTTTACAAATCGGACACTGTACGCAAGGTACAAAGACCCTTGGGAGGGAGGGGACTCGATCAATCCATCGATGGAGACGGGAAAAGGCCACCAGAGGGCACGTTTCTCAGTGTCAAGTCTCGAGAGGAACTCTGCCGCCACTCTTTGAAAATCGAGAACGATGGCAACAAGTCAGCAACACATCAGGGGAAGCAGCTTAGTCCAATAGGTTCGTCTAGTGATTTTTGCGGTCGCGGCCAAAAAGAACATAGACACAGAAGCCGTCCGTCGAGGCTGTCAGACCAGGCCAGGAACGGGTTGGCCAGCCACGCTGTCTCGGGGCGACACGCAGCTGCAGCCTTTCAGCCAGGAGACGCAAGAAAAAAAATGAATCTGACACATTTCCACGGGCGTTGATGGCTGCTGGCGATAAGATTGAGTTTCCCCCTTTTTCTTGGGAGTGTGTCTGTACCTGTCGTGGCGTTCGACCATCAGCTTGGCGGCGTGTGTGTGAGTGCAACGGCACCTCATCAATGGAACGCAACGCAGCTCTGCTGGTTCAGTTCATCAGGTCAACAGCGACGACAGCAGCAGAACATCAGACCCAGACTCGGGTTGGGGGCGCTGCTTGGCCACTGAACATCGCATTTCGATCGAGGTTTCAACCCTCGGCACCGGTTGCAGGTCGGGGGCCGGTCATCCTGTCTCGCTGTGTTGATGGATGACCGTAGCAGCAGCAGCAGCAGCAGCAGCAGCAGTACACAGCACACAGCACACAGCAACAGAAAATAAGCCATCGCAGTACAGAGTAGAAGAGAGTAACACCCGTGTCCTGGCTTGCCTGACGTGGTGCTAAAGGCCCGTTGTCAGAGATCGGCTACTTTAATCCTGACACAGTGCGGCCCCTCCGACCCTGGGTCGGTGACATCGGTAGGAGTGCAGCCAGACGGCCGACTGGTGCACCGTGTCATCACCCCAGCCAATTACAGTCTGTTCTATTTTCCCCCAACGACCCCACTTTTCCCTCGCAGCACTCTCTCACACTGCTAAAGTTCCCATTGGGATTGCTTGGCTCCCCCGATTGCCCCATTTCCCCCAGCAGCCTCAGCAGGGTACCTTGCCTTAGTATCCAGATAGGTACCTGGGGCATGTACCTCCCAAAGTACCCTCGCACCCCCTTGTCGCAGACACTGTACCTACGGGAAAGTATATCAGCTTCGAGTGGGCACCTCCAGGATTCGGCTTCCAGCGACCGCGCCCGGTGCAGTGTTCCCTTCCCCCCTCCCCTGTGGTGCCTTCCGTTTCCCGTTCTCGACCTGCCCATGGGCTCCCACGTCCAGTCTTCGCTTTGCCGCTCCGGTGCAACAATCATTCCTGCACCTGCTCTGCTCTTCCGCCTGCTCCTTCTGTAATCCTGCAATTCCGACCACCCATTCCTTTTCCCTCCCTCACAACTGTCCAGCGACCTTTTCCTCTGCGATCCTGGGCCCATCGCAATCGAAAACGAGCGACGACGCCGACGACAACGACATCGACGACCGCACGAGAGCCTCTCGAGACGACACCCAGACGACTTTACGAAGGATAGACGCCAGCGCATGTCGGACACGACGGCACAGCAAGCGTCATCTCCCCACCCCCAGGAAACCTAAAGACGACCCAAGACTTCCCTTTCTGCACTGCGCCAGCAGCACCGCCCGAGTCCAACACCAACCAATCCTCCAACCTGTGCACTGCAGCCGGGCTACACATTCTGTGCCCAGTCCATTTCGCAGCCTGCTGCCACATCTCCCATCACGCTCGTTTTCGCCCGGTCCTCCAACGTTTACACCCCGCGACGAATTTCGATCCCTCGACCCTCAACACACGAACAGAACCGCCCGTCAGCGGCTGGTGAACCGCAACCATGTTACGACACGGAAGCGTATTGGGGCTCTTCTTGAAGCCCCTCAGCTGGATTCCCAGCGGGCCTCAGCATGCTGCCTACGCTGCTGCCCTCGGCCTCGTCGCCATTCAGGTCGGCATTGGAATTATCATGAAGGTCGCTCAGACTGGCGGCTCATATTCCTTTTCGCCATCTGCCTCCGTCACCATTTCCGAGTTCTTCAAAATGCTTCTGTCCACAATGTTCTTTTACAACGAGTGCAAAAGACGAGCTGCCGATGGCATCCGTCCCTCGACTCGTGGTGGCGGTAGCGGCTACTCCTCCCTCGCCACCTCGGAGCTGCCTACAAACGAGAGGAGTAGTTTGGATGAGAAGCGTGAGGAGGAGGGACTGAACGGAAGTGCCAGCTCTTCGAGCAATGGCTCCGTCGTCGACAAGCACATGCCATTGCCAAAACTGGACCTGAGGACATTTTGGAGCTATGTACGGGGCGAGGTCACGAGAGATGTGCGCTACGGTTTCTGCAACTTGGCGCTGTTCTACGTCCTCATCAACAACTCGGTATGTGAGAAAGCCCGCTTGCTGTTGCTCTCTGCTAATTGTGTAGATCTTCGTCAGCTACAAAATGGCCGACCCCGGTACAATTCAACTGACCAAGAGCGGTGTCACCTTCATCACCGCCCTCGTCATGATCGCGACCCTCAACACCAAAATTTCCAAGATTCAGTGGATTGCCATTGTCATGCAGGTATGATCCCCTGTCTATTCACGGTATTGACTGGACTAACATGGACCAGATTTGCGGTTTGATGGTTACCCAGTACAACCCCACGACGGGCACCACGTATCCCTTCAGCACGTATTTCATTCTGCTTTTCCAGGTCTTCCTAAGTGCGTCTTCGGGTGTTTACAACCAGGCTTTGCTCAAGACTGATGACTCGAGCTTGCACGCCGACAACATGATTCTGTACGCTGCTGGTGCTGCCTGCAACCTGCTGTGCCATCTGGTTATCAAGACACTCAAGGCCGATGAGCCGGGTTTCTTCGAGGGCTATAACAGCTTCGGCGCCATCATGGTCATCGTCAGCAATGTGTTCATCGGCCTTGCCATTACCGCTGTCTACAAGTGTAAGTAACCTGGGTAACCCTTTTGATCTACCCCGCTGACTTGTCCAGACGCCGATGCCGTCATCAAGTGCTTTGCGACTGCCGTGGCTACCGGTATCCTTCTGTACGTCTCGCCGATTCTCTTCGGTACCAACCTCAGCTTCCTTGTCCTCCCCGGTACCGTCGTGGTCTTCATTGCCTCTTGGCTGTACATGGACAACCCGCCCCCGAAGGATCCCAATGCCGCTCAGTCCAACGAGCCCCAAAAGCTGTCATTCTTCGGCAAGCTCGCGGCTGTTGCGCGCAAGTATAACAAGATATTCCTGATCGTAGCGAGCTTCATCACCATTGTCATTGTGGCATTCCTCACCATGTCCGAGGCTAAGATGCCCGACTTCGCCAAGGACGGCGGATCCAAGGTGGCCCCTGCGACCGGCCCGAAGCCTGTCACTGGTAATGAGGAGAAGATCGTTTCGCCGTTTAAGAACACTATGGCGATGATCAGGTGGAACTCTGCGCGTCCCGAGCGCATTCCCATGCTGCAGAAGTACGAGCCGTTCTTCCACACGGTTCATATCTCTATGCCGAACATGTTCAAGGAGGAGGATCCCGAGTTCCACAACTTGACCCACGACCAATTCCCCGGCACATTTACCGTCTACAAGCAGGTGGCTCGCACCATGAAGTTGATTCTCGACACCCAGCCCGAGATTGACGGCCTGATGTACTACCACTTCGACGCGTGGATTGACCCTCTTGGCTGGACTGGCATGAACCCCTATAACATCCACTTCCCCGCCATCATTGATACCGCTCCGCCGTCTCACGGAGGCCCTGAATACATGTGCTTGACGGAGACCAAGAACTACAACTGGTGGGGCTGGGGCCAGGACTTCCACCGCACTGCCATGGCTGCCGCTGCTGTTGTCGACAACTTCGACCTTGAGTACAAGGTCCGCCGCGATGAGTGGTGTGTTGGCTGGAGCGATATCTACTACATCCCCCGCCGCTTCTTCGCCGACTACATTTTCCTGTCCGAGGTTTTCGCCGGCTTCGGCGTCTTCCACGAGGTCGCCATTCCCACAATCATCCACATCATCGACCAGAGCCGCCGACGCAACCCCTTCCGATCTGTCATCGACCACATCAGCGACTGCTGGGGCCACTGCTGCAGCTCCAACCCCAAGGTCCGCGACGTCTTGGGCGCCCGCTGCGGTCATCGTCTCAACTACTTGGAGGACGTTCCTACAAATGCGTTCTACGAAAAGCTCGACGCTCAGGCCAGCATCCTGGGCCAGCCCCTGAATGCGACCAAGTACGCCATGACAAGTGCTGAGAGCGCGCACATGTTTGACAGTGCCGCGCTGGCGAGCATCAACAATGGCGAGGCGAAGAAGGTCGCGCCAGCCAAGGATGACGCCCTCGAGGATGACCAGCGGGCAGACCAGTTAGCCAAGGACAAGGCCGCTCAAGAGAAGGAGAAGCTCAAGAGTGAAAAGGCACCAGTCGACAACACTGGCAAGCCTGGCGACCCCAAGGCCGACCCCAGCAAGGTCAAGCCGGCAGACAAGGAGCCCCCCAAAGAGGAGCACAAGGAAACCAAGGAGCCTCCCAAAGAGGCACCAAAAGAGGCTCCGAAGGAGGCGCCAAAGGAGGCAGAGAAGAAGGACCCCAACGACGTCCTCAGGGAAGCAGACAGGGACCCAGACGTGAAGCGCAGGTTACGACGTGAAGTCATCGCTGCGGTCGCTGGGTTCGGCTACTAAGCCCTTTATTCTTGTTTCTCTGTCTGCGTCCTTTTGTTTTTCGTTTTTTTGCATGCTTTGAGATATCCCACATCGGAGAGGGACCCGGACGGTCGAACACGAGCAACAACAGAGTGGTGTGTGGTCTAGTAGATATTGGCTCTGTCGCATGGAGAGAGAGAGAGAGAGAGAGAGAAAAGGAAACGTGTGTGAAGTTATTAAACTGAACGTATGTGTGTGGTGAGAGTGTGTGCTTTGTGTGTGTTGTCGCAGGATATGGTACGATATAGACCTTTTTCTTTTTCTCTGTTCACTTTCTTAAGCACAAAGGTAGGCGTGGGCGGTCAACGGCGTCAGAGATGGTATCACAAATAGCCCCCTCCACTTTAGTAGTATGGGCGAAGCAAGCAAGTAAGCAAGCAGCAGTTTTTGTCAACACAGTTCCTTGAGGCGAGCTGGACTGGCAGAAAAGTTATAAAAGAGTGTAATAAAATTCCATTTCATTTCTACAAGTATCTTGCTGTCTTGCTGGAGATGATAAGCCTGCTTTCTGTCAGCTCTCGTGCATACTGTATGCTCCTTGGCCCATGTTGCAAATTGAATGATGGCTTGATGTTGTGTGATGCTCCAATCCAGTTCGTCACTCCTCTTACACTGGAGCTTTGAACTTGTTGCGCTATCTTGGATGTGTATGCTTGTCTTGTCTTGCCTTGCCCCTCGCCCTCCCACCTTGATGCGTCCTTTCTCGCAGCTACCGTTTTGTTTTGTTTACTTCGGATGGAAAATGTGACAGTCACATGTATGTGTGTGGTGGGGGGGGCCAGTTGGGGTTGAAACATTCCCTGGGATGATGGAGTTTGGGGATGGTTTGCAGACGTCATTGGTCTCCAACAACAACCACATCTGGTTCCGTTTACTGTGTGTAACTAGTTTTGGTTGTGGTATTGTCACTGTTTGTGTGGTTTGTACACACGGTGGGTGGTTTTTGGTGGATGATGGATTATGTTTCGAGATGCTGTTGAGATTGTCTTGATTTGTACGTTGTGTCGATGGCATGGGATTCATAAGAGTTGTGATGGCTTATACGCCTCCAACGAGAAAATATTGGCATGGCACAGAACACCCAGATCACCAATTTACACGAGACAAAAGTGACGATACGCAAAGTCATGATATTCAAAAGATGCAGCTACCCATAATTACAGCTCCTCGGTCACCCACTTGTCCTGTGCAGACGCCTTCTCCTCGTACGAGCCCCACGAGCTCTTGAGCGCCGTCGCCTTGAAATCAAACGTGATGCCATTTGAGTTGGAGCCGCCCCGCGTGATGATGATGCTGTCGAGCGGGTTCTCGGTGAAGTAGAGCATGGTGCCGGCCTCGACGCCGCCGTTGACGTAGACCTCAAGGATGGAGCGGTCGATGACGCCGTGCAGGTGGAACTCGACGTTGGAGCTGGACCCCTCCTCGGAGGCGGCCTCCAGCGCCTGGACGTCCGAGATGCCGAAGGAGCCCGACCGGTCCCAGGCGTTGCTGGCGCGGGCGATGTTGAGGCTCGCCACGGGGGCGGCGCTGTTGGCGCTGCCGGTGAACTGGAAGCCGAGCGAGACCTTCTCGGAGCCGTTGGACTGGGAGCCCTGGAAGGAGAGCTCCGCGGAGGCGGTAGAGCCCTCTTGGAGGAGGGACTTGGCCATGCGCACGGTCAGCGTCCACTCGACGGCCGGGTTGAACTCGCGGATGACGGAGCTGGTGCCCTCGATGCCGGCGACGTCCTTCTCGTCGATGATGGGGTTCCAGCCGGCGGTGGTGCTGGCGAGCTTGGACAGGTCACCCGCGGGGACGGAGACGAGCTTGTTGGTGGCGGCGTCGAGCCAGTGGCGGCGGACACCGCCCATGCAGTGGCGCCAGCCTTCTCCGTCTGTCGGGGTGCAGCAGCCGTATGAAGTAGCATCTACGGCCCACGTGACGGAGTACGCATCACGGCCTGCGTCGTTGTCGTCCTGGAGGTGGAAGAAGGCGGTGGCGTAGTTGTCCGGGCCAAAGTCGAAGTCGTGGATCGCGAAGCTGTCTTGTCTTGCCTGAACGCCTCTCCGTGAGACGGGCCCGTCGGGCGTATAGGTTGTGCCGTCCCAGGAGCCGGTGAGGTACGACACCTCGGCGCCACCGGTCGGCGAGCCGCCGCCCAAACTCAGAGTCAAAACCCACTTGGAGCCGACAATCTTACCGCTCTTATCCTTGGTGGGAATCTGAAGAATCTGGGGGCACTCGATGAGACCAATGTTGCGCCCGGGGTTCCAGATGGACACCTGCGTCCAGTGGACGAGGTCCGACGAGGTGTAGAAAGCCACCTGGTTCTCCATCGACAGGACCATGACCCAGGTGTTTGACTCATGGTGAAAGGACGGCTTCGGGTCGCGGAAGCCGTGGCGGTTCAGTGAGATGATGGGGTTGCCCTCATATTGAATAAAGGTCTCGCCGCCGTCGTACGACCAGGCAAGATGCTGGGACTCTTGGTCGGGCTCCCACGACGTGTAGTAGGCGACAATGTTGTCCTTGCCGCTAGTCTGGTTGGAAGGGAACAGGCCGGAGACGTTCTCCTTATCAACGACGACACTGCCCGACCAGATTGAACCATCGCGCGCCGTGGCGGGGATGGCAACGGGGTGATCGACCCAGTTGTAAAAGTCGGTGGCCGTTGTGTGACCCCAATTCTTCACGCCGGACCCCGGCACATTGTCGGCATCTGCGGACGGTTAGCAGCTGATTCTTCACGACGTCTGAAAAAGGCTAGAGCCTCATCCACCAACGGTGTTGAAGACAAGAAAACGGGGGGCGGGTGCGGAGGAGGAATGCACTGTCTCATTGCGCCCGAAATGCGGGGTGACGCTGCAACGCTCATCATCGCGCATGTGATGTTTCCGTCTTTGGCAGGAAGCGCAACCCTCACGGCAAACGGGACACTAGCACGTGTGCAGAATGCAGATCCAATGAGGCGGGCGGAAACACGCCGTCGACATTGGTTGGGTAGACGCAGCTTCGTGTCTGCGACGTTTGTTCCACAGCTCAAAACAGACGAAGAAGCAGCAGCAGTTAAACGGGTTTATTGAGATATGATGTGAAGAGGACCAGGATGAAACCGAGTGAGAGGGGCGGGCGAGGGGGCAGGCTTACATTGGTAGTACATGTGCCAGACGCCGTCTGAATCAACAAAGAGGCCGTTTGGGTCGTTGAGCCAGTTGGCGGGTGGTGAGAAGTGAATCTGGGGTCGCCATTTGGCGGATCGGTCGGCGGCGGCCATTCTCGCGGGGTGGGCGGAGGAGGCTGCGGCGGAGCGTCTGAGTTCCTGGGAGACGGGGGGATGTCTTGACGATGCTGGCGGGGCGTCAGGGAAGAGACCCGGGAGTGCGAGAGCGTGTGTCGTGGGCGGTGATGAGAGCAATGTCGCCAGGAGCGATGAAAAGAAGAGGTTCTGCCGCATGGCTATGGTAGGCGAGTCCGGCTCCCCGTTCCTTAATAGAGAACCAGTGTCAAACTCTCTGGGCGAAACGGTGCGGGTAGGGGGGTTGGATGTCCCTGATCGACAGACTTCGGATGGATTGAGTAGCGGAACGTGTCAGCGAAAAGGCAGAGTGACTTTAGGACGAAGCTTGTAAGAGTGAGGCGCAGCCGTATGTATTTCAGCGGGGGCGCCGGGCAGTTGTGAGTTGTGAGAATCTGAAAGGATGCTTTGTATTGTTGTGGACGTCTAGCAAGTAGAGGCAGAGAGATGTATGTAGAGGCAGATGGACAGAGAGATGTTGAGAGTGATGGGATGGATCGTGGGCGTCGTCAAGAGAAGACGGGAGCTATTTATCAAAAGCGCCAGACTCAAGGCCGTCCACCTTGGGAGGGACCCTTTTTTTCTTTTCTTTTTTTCTTCTTCTTGTCCTTTCTTTCAATCAAAACATGCAGCTGCCAGTGCCTTAGCAAGCAGAAACAGCAACGGCGGCCAAGTGTTGTAGCCGTAGCCGTACCTACCTAGTGCCATTGCCTTAGCTTGGCCGTCCCCGTCCGCCGCTGCCTCAAGTGCAGCAGTAGTCGCACTGGAGAAGCTCTTGCCTGGCACCGCGGCACGCCAAGAGCAGAATGGAGGAAAGGGTGGGCATCACACACCAAAGACAGGTCTCATGACTCTGCGGGCATCTGGCAGGTGGCTGGCTCTCGTGGCCCCTTCCAGTGTCTCTCTGAGGTGCTGCTTACCACCCCGCCAACCTTCTCCAACTCCTCCTTGTCTCTCTACCTTACCCCGATTGCCCAAAAGCGATACTTACCAGAAGAAAACCGCCAACAACGGGCAAAGAGAAGAACGCCATCCTTACAGACGGTGAACACACCCCGCAATGGCAAGGCCCGTTCTCGGTGCTGCCCCCCCTCCCCCCTCACCCGTCCCCCGGATCTTCATTGGTCGCATGGCCAGGATTTCCGTCGCCAGCGCTGCTTAGTGCCTGGGCGCGGCCGGGGGACTCAGCGGCCTCTGCTGCAGCGGGACACCATGATGGAACCATGTTTCTGGGGAAGACATGCGGGGTTGGAGGGCAGCACTCGGACTGGATGGAACATGACAAGAGATAAACAATGGCCATGTGAGCGACGACTTTGTTGTTGATGAAGCCTTTGATGATATGTTGGCTTCGAGAGGGCTCCGAAGGTCCTAAGGAATGGGAGTGAGACACAGACAATGACGAACAAAGAAGCCGAGGTGTTCGTCTTCTTCACTAACAGGGAGAGAGGAAAAGCGGGGTCATGTTTTAATCCCCAAGCGGTGCCCCTCACTAATTAGCAGGAAACAAAGACCCTTCAACAATGCTGCGTAACACCAGAAATGCCCTCTTCCCCCGCCTGCTCGACTGGACAGTCGTTCTCGCGGAAGCCAAGACGGTCCGGGAGGGAACATACTGGGAGAGAAATGGCGGTGTCGTCTCGGCTTCTACGCTCTCCGAGCAGAGTTGGATTGCGGTGTTTGCTTCCTCTGCAACTCTGCCAATGCCATCGAGCGGTCAGATGGTGATGCCGTCATTGACGTGCTTCGGATACGTATCATCCAACATCCAATGCGAGTGATCCAATGCATGCTTCGATCAAATTTTCTAGATCACCTGGAAGGGTCAAGAATTAAAAACTGTAACGGCGCGCGAGATCTGAGCGAGACACGGATCGGCGCCGAGTCAAGACATGGCGGCCACGCGACTCCCGGGCCCTACCGCCCTCGTCCCTTTGAACATCACCCGAGTCATGGTGCCAAGGTCACCCGTCGGCCGGCACTTGCCTGACGTTACTTCATATATGCATCGCAAGTCTTTGCTCGGGGCTCACGAGATGGCGATGATCTTTTGTCCGTCTCTTTTTTTTCTGTTCGTTGTTGATGATGACAGCGAAGATGCACCGCGAACCCTGGTGAGATGCAGACTTCTGTGAGGGCCACGAGACGATGACACCTTTGAGGTCGGAGGACGATGCAACGTCCACTAGACTAGCACCGGTCGATGGCCTCATATCGGACCAACGTCGGCATCCAACGCTGTTGCTAGAGGCACCGATGAGGTTCCCGGGGCTAAAAGACGCGGTTTCCCTCGGTCTGGCCTCTGTGCTGGCCGTCGCCGTGGACGTCGTGCATGCCAAGGTCTCTCTCTCCACGGGCTTCGTTGCCATGATGGAATCATCATCTTGCCCAACCTGACGTGTCGCTCACGTCGTTGGCTGCTTCTGGAGATTGCAAGTGTCCAACGAGATTTTGGGTCTTTGTGGATGTTCAGAGGACTTCCTCTCCCATCAGACACACCGCTGCCCCAAGAGTTTATGCAGTCAATGATCAGACAACACCAACATGCAGATGCAAGATGCACCCGTCGGCCGTCCGCTGCCAGGGCAACTCAGTCATACCGCGCGTCGTGTTATGCGCGAAGACCGTATTCATGCCTGCATCCCATTCGGACGACGTCGGCGTCTCTGTTCCTGCTTCTTGTAGACAGAGAGACCCGCTCGCGGCCCGGTCTGGTGCGTGTCTTGATGCCCATCCTATCCCGCCCACTTGCGGAGGGATGCCTGGCCGGGCCGGGAATATTTAGCCTCGCGACGGATCGGTTAAGATGCGCGCTATTGATGGGACTGCCGTCGAGGCGCCGCATTGCGTGACGGAGACCTCGGGGGGTCCACTTCGGGCTGCGGCTGGGATGGACTGGACTGGACTTTTCCATGTCAGATTTTTTGCCTGCCACATTTCCCATGCCCGCGCGCTCGGCGCCATATTGTTATGTAAGTAGAGTGTTTGCCGGCGGGATTAAGATATCTAGTGTCGTCGCGAATGGGTGTGAAGATGAGTCTGCCTCGAATTACCTAACTCGGAAGTTGTCCAGAAGCGTCCTTTATTTCCTGAATGTCCCGACGGAAACGAGGCGAAGCACCGCGCCAAGTGCGTTTACTGGGGAAGGCGATTGCCCCGAGATATCAGATGAGCTTGATTCTGCCAGGGGACGCGGCGAGCAGCCAATGGCGTCCACCATGAACGAGGCGAAGTATCGAGTGAGGATGTCGCTGAGCGGGAGATGGCTGATGAGTGTCATGTCATCGGAACTCTTGTTTGTGGTGGATTGCAGTACCGACCAGACGAATTGCGACCGAGACTGCATCCCGTATCTCACGTCACAGTCGATTATGGGTCTGATGTTGGTTTACGCTTCTTTGATTCCTCATTCTCTCGCCCCGGGAAGCCCCTCAGGCCGTGTTCCAGACCTTTGCGGCTCGCTGGGCCGTCCCCGTGTTGCGTTGCGGCCCCATTCCGCCGGCGGCTTGGTGGGTGATCACTGATGACATCCATGGTGATGGAGGGCTTCCGCGGCGGGCGAATGAAGAAGGCTCCCCCTGCCTCACTCGATGCCTCTGGCGGAGCGGAGCCCAACCTACCTACCTTACCTTAAGGTACCTAGGGTGAGTGACGAGTGAGAGGCGCTGGGCAGTCATGCAGGCTGCCCCAGTTTCCAGTCTTTGGCGATGCTTAATTGGCCCGTCTGCTGAAGTAGTCACCCCGCACCTGCAGCCATCGAACCAATGGGCCAACCTTACCTTCTGTTAGTGCGGTAAGGTAGGTGGTGGTTTTGCTAGTCGCTCTGCCCTTTCCACGTTGTTTGGAGTGGTTTTGAGGCCCCCCCTCGTCTTCAAATGTTGCACCGCCCCGCCAGATCCAACGCATCGAATCTGCTGCCGCGCTCTTACTTAAGTACGCCACGGCCCGGCTCCTTGTCCGCTCTCGTTACGAATACAGACTTGTTCTCCGCCGCCCACTCCTGCGCAACCCGAGATCGCCAAACCCGGTCCAACCTTACTGTACCCCGCCGCCCGCTTTTGAGCCTCACGTCCCGAGAGCTTGTTTGCTTAAAGACTTACCTCGTGCCTGAACTCGGAAGGAAGATATCCTTGGCAATAGATCGTCGACAGAGGGATCCTGAACACTATTCACGGATCAACACCACCCCCCGCCGCTCACATCTTGTCGGAATGGCCCGATAGCATCACCACTCCCCAACATCGCCTGCCCGTTGCAAAACACCCATACCTCTTTGGTAGCCTCCCCGGAGTATCATCACCTATTCTGAGAACCGCATGCGGGGAATTTCCCCGCCTATTCTTTGACTCGGTCAAAGCACCCTTACCCCCAGGGCTAGCTGTTGCCTCTGGACCGTCACAACCGCCTCATCTCTGGCCTTCCTAGCGGGAAGTCGCCTTGTGTATCTCGGCTCTGATCTCACCGGATCAGACTTCTTGAACCACCCCAACCAAACAAACCCCCATCTCCCACGGTGGCGTTTTACCTGGACACCAGCATACAACCCAACCTCGTTGACTCTTGTTACTGCGTGTTACTCGGAAACGACATCTGCTACTGCGAGCACTACTACGCCAACCCGACGACGACGTTCCTCAAGCTAGAATCCGTCACGGATCCCCCCATACCCCTACTATCACCCGCATCTCCCACAGCAGCCGCGCTAGGCCTAGACCTACCGCCGCTGCCCTCATCATGGAGATCACCTACGGCACCTGGTGTCATGGAGTGTCCACTCGCCACCCCCTCCTCTTCTTCGGAGTCGAGCACGAACCTGCTGAGCCCCTTGAACCCCGAAATCACCGAAAATGAGTGCGACAGGGCGAGCGACAGCGGCCTGACGACGGCGAGCAGCGGCAGCAGTGACATCAACTTCTGCAGCGCCGGGAGCCCCGTCGCCGCCGCCGCCGCTCCCGCTGGCCTTGTCGGGGGCACCATTGATATTTCGCGAATGCGGTTTGAATGCCGCTGGAACAGTTGTGGAAAAGTTTTTCGACGGCCGAGTGATTTGACGTAAGTGGTTTTCTCTTACTTCAGGAACCAGTGACTAAGGCGATGGACACAGCAAGCATGAGAGATACCATATCAAGGAGTACCGCTGCGACGAGGCCGGCTGCGACAAGGCCTTTGCCACGCAAAAGGACCTCAAGCGGCACAAGAAGACGCACGAGACGCTCGACGGCGACAGCGCCGGGTACCGGTGCCGCGTCCCCGGGTGCCGAAAGGCCAAGACGGGGCATGTGTACAACCGGCGCGACAACTTTGTCAGGCACCTCCGGACGAAGCACGTGGGCATGGAGTTTGACGTCAGAGAGGAGGTTGAGATGATGTACTGAGTTGAGTTTAGTTGGGTGGGGTGAGGGGCTCACTGACATATCGGTCAAATAAAGGGGCCGATGATGCGTTGGAAGTCCTCCTTTGAAGGAAGTTTCTCTATTCTCTCGAACCCAGGCAACAACAGTCTTTTGCTCTTGTTGAGTCGAAATTTCATGTTTTTGGTGGGCTAATGAGCTCAATGGGTTTTCTTGGACGGCCAAACGGGTTATGATAGACATGGGTTGGCAATTTTGCTGTTTTTGTTCCTTCTCGAGATACCTGTTTATGTCTTCATGATTCTTGGACGGGCTTATGAGCTAGCCGTGGATGGTTTCACGGCCGAGGTTATGGCAGGGAGAGTAATACCAGTATAGAAAAGGTCTTGGCCCAACTGAGACTTGATCGATGGCTTGAAATCTTTCATCTGATGTGCCATGACGAACGCTTCCTAGGAAGGCAGGCTGGTGATGTTTTGTCAGCTGCCATTGCCTTGGGATTTTCCAAGATTGTCCCGCTGTCAGAGCTAGCCGTGCGTAATAAGCTCAAATGTGAGTGCCCATGCCAGTACGTAGTTAACGTTCACTGAGGCCATCATCCAGAGCGTAGCTCCTAACGCGCAGCGAAGCGTAGCAGAAGGAGCTACGCGAGGTAGTTACCATTGTGAATCGCAGCGAACTGGATCTAATATCAGGATATTCCGGGCGGGCAGGAGCTTCGAAGGCAAGAGCTCCGGGTGGCAGGAGGGCAGGCAGGAGGGACAGCTACGCTCCGGGAGTTTTGAACAGTGCTGCAAAAAGGATGGCAACGGCGGGAAGAAGCATCGACGATTTCATCCACATTCTTATCTTATCCGCGACACTCTCCTGACCCAAGTGCATCATCATGCAGGCGTCATATTCCAGTACGTGAGTGGACGGATTGCGAGGGGTATGGGTGCATGCAGCTGCGGGCATGGCCACTGGAGGCCATGTCATTACTGCCTGCAGCCTGATCTCACTCAAACAACAAGTCTTCTCGTTTGAAATCCTGCGTAAGCTTCGAGACGGCTACCCGACGACACTTGGACACGTTTTCTCCAAAGTCATGGAAGCCCTCGCAGCGGTGTCATTGGCGGGAAATGTGGCCCAGTTCCTCGAATTCGGGCTGAAGGCGGTGGCCACGACACACGAGCTGCTTAGAAATCCGGACGGCACGCTGCAAGAGAACATTGACCTGCAAAACATTGCCCAGAGCACCAAAAGTGGATTCGCTGACAAGCTTAGAGAGCTTCAACTTGGCGCGATTGCGGCGGAAGTGGTATGTTCGTTGGACAAGGTCGAGGAGGACAAGAAAGGCAGGGACGAGTTCCTCTCCAGTCTGGAGTTGCCTCTACCCGCTTCCCGCGCTGCAGAGAATGCTGTAATGCAGGATCTCGTTTCGAGATGCTCACACGTGGCTGGACAGATTCTGGGAATCTTAGACGGTCTCAAGGCCTCGACAACACGCAGGGAAGGATTATACCTGAAGATCACCATTGTGTCCAAGACGTTGTGGAAAAGGTCTGAGTTGAAGGAGCTTCACGAACGATTGAACGCTCTTCGGAGCCAGGTTTCCGCTCACCTTGTAGTTCTGCTGTTGTAAGTCATTTCAAGCTTCCATCATTGTGTCAGGCTACCTAGTAGACCGAGCGACTCTCAGAGCCCATAATTGACAGAGGCACAGGCAACAGCAACAATTCATGGCTCAGGACCTGCGCGCCATATCGACGCAAAATGCGAGGTTACGCACGGAAATGGGCGGCAAGATTGAGCAAGTCATCAGCCATATCCGAACAATCTCAAATCAACGGCTTAATATAGAAGATTATGTACCAAGACCCAGGAACGCCAAGAATCCCAAAGACTCCAAGGAGACTTCCGGGGACCCAAATAAACCCAGGGCATCCAGCAATTCCAACGATGGCGACGAGACAATGGAGGGATATCCGCCGAAATCCACACTTGACGATGTCTTCCATTACCTGAATCAAACACTGACGTCTGAGAAAAGGAAAGCCATTCTGGGCACCCTGTACTTCAACCAACTCGAGGAAAGGGAAGTTACCCTGCCCGAAACACACAGACGGACCTTTGAGTGGATTTTTGAAGGAAGTCCTACCGCCAGCGGTACCGGTAAAGCAAGCGACACCTTCACCAGGTGGCTCCAGGACCATGCCGGTATATTTTGGGTGACGGGCAAGGCGGGTTCGGGCAAGTCCACCCTGATGAAGTTCCTGACGCATCACGACGAGACCAAACGCCTGTTGGGAGTATGGGCTGACAAATCCGACCTGGTCATCGCTCAACATTACTTCTGGAGCCCCGGAACCACCATCCAGAAGTCTCAAGAAGGTCTGCTGAGGGCTCTTTTGCTCCAGATTTTCAAGCAGCGCACGAATCTGATGCGAATCGCCTGTCCTGACCGCTGGAATTTTCGCTATGCCGACTCATTCCACCCGTGGAGCCGGACTCAGCTAATGGCAGCGTTTGAGAAGCTGGGAAAGCATCCCGAGGGCAAGTGGAGAATATGTCTCTTCATCGACGGCCTTGACGAGTACAGCGGTGACCATACGGATCTGGTCAAACTTATTCTTAGGATGGGGGAGCTGCCCAATATCAAGATCTGTGTTTCCAGTCGACCCTGGATCGAGTTTTCCGACGCCTTTGAGAATACGGAGTGGAAACTCCAACTACACGATCTCTCGCAGGCTGATATCCACACTTTCATTAGAGACGAACTGCAAGGGAACGGAAGGTTCAGAAGGCTGCGGTCGCTTAACGAGGGCGATGCCGAGTCACTTGCATTGGAAATCGTCGCTCGAGCACAAGGCGTTTTTCTTTGGGTGTTCCTCGTCGTGCGCTCCCTCCTCGAAGGACTGAGAAACGAAGACGACATTCACGACCTCCGGATGAGGCTGCGTGCGCTACCTACCGGCCTGAAGGACATGTTCAAAAGAATGCTCGACACCATCGACGAATTCTATCGCAAGCGGACCTCACGCTTGTTCCTCACCATGACGCACGCCGAAACTTCGTTCCCAGTCTTGGCCTTCTACTTTATGGAATTCGAAGACAAGACTCTACCAAAAGAACCTCTACCATTCTTGAGGCACTGGCCAAATGTCGATATGGGCAACGAATGGGCGCGAGCGCTGGATCGCAAAAAACGGCAGCTCGTAGGACAGTGCAAGGACTTGATCTTCATCTCTCCAATTCCGGACGCACCCGATCTGTTCAACGAGCGGGTCGGATTCTTGCACAGAACAGTTGTGGACTACATCAAGTCAAAAGACGTCAGGGCGCGTTTGCAGCACACCGCAGAGGACTTCAACCCCGACGGGATCCTTCTTGGTGCCCACGTGGGTCAACTGAGATCACTGATACACCAGCATCGCAACAACTACATCCGCCCGCACTTGGCTCAGTGGATGTTGGGGGCTCTATACTACGCCCGAAGAATCGAAATTTTGACCGGAATCCCGGAGGTGGAAGCACTTGACGATCTCGAGGCTATTATCATGAGTGCATTTGGGAAATGGGGGTTCAGCCACGCTATGGCTACATTGCTCCCGGGCAACGACGACTGGAACGAAGATGCCCCAGAGTCGTCCTTCCTGGAGCTCGTCTGTCGGTATGACGTAGCTTTGTACGTGGTCAGCAAAGTACCAGACTTGAACATCGAGAGACTCGACGACCTGGCGCCAAAGTGGAAGGCCCGTATTAGTATCAACCGGGGCTCGGGCTTTGAGTTACGTCAATTGGCATCGGAAGACGATGAAGACGAATGGAGGCTTCGGAAAGAAGTGCGGGCTTCGTCGCAGACCAAGCCGGCCGAGGTGGACTTCCCAACGGCAACTACTCTAGAGGTGGCACGACTGCCCAAAATCTCGATTGTTGTTGCCAAGGAGCGTTTCGAAGTCGCGGAGAACGGTAAGAGGAAGCGTGGGAGATTCGCTTCAAAGTTGAAGGGCATTTTTAGGAAACGTTGAGATCTATCAACTTGATGAGATGATTATGATACGGAGCATTGTTGGCGTCTAACGACGTCGGGTATACTGGCTGTTATTCACCCTTTCTAGGCGTACTTAATCATTGAAGTCAGGACACACGGCATGTAGACACAAGGAGCGCAGCATTTTACAAGCTTTCCGGGCATCGATGAACAATGACAGCAGACCACACATCTTGCGATCGAGCATCTCCAGTCGGCGGTGGCAACGTGCCGCCGAGCGTACGCAACGTCCTGCATTGTCAAACACCGAGGGTAGCAGCAAGCCATCACGGAATCGAGCCGACAGGTTGAGTCGCGAAATCAGTGTGGCATACAACACAGTCCGTCCCCAACACGGGAAAACCGGACCAACACCTCGTATGTGTCTGCCAAACCAATCGGGGTTTGGCAGTTGAGGTTTCATTGAAGATGAACACGCGTTTGCAACCATTAGCAGAAACGTTGTTATGCTCCGACGAACGTCGCTCCAATCGTACAGGTTTTCGTTTCCTTGGATCCGAAGGCCTCGACTATTACTTGCAGTTGCATTCCGCGGGGCAGCACACGATTGAAAGCCGGCAACTCTTCGCGAGTCGTTGCGACGGTGTTGGTGGACGGTGGGA
Source organism: Colletotrichum sp. SAR 10_76 (assembly GCA_025327145.1). NCBI lineage: Eukaryota > Fungi > Ascomycota > Sordariomycetes > Glomerellales > Glomerellaceae > Colletotrichum > Colletotrichum sp. SAR 10_76. The sequence goes on along the minus strand of JAKMWU010000162.1, from coordinate 18,218 downwards.
TTTCGTTTCGACAACCCCAAGGTTCGGGAAATTAATCATTGCGTGATCGGCGTTTACCCCAGCCAAATGGGGGCACCACTGCACCAACCACTGCACCTCAGCGTCACTGACAGTCCGCATCAATGGACATTCAGTGACAGCGACATTCAAGAGATGCTCTGAATCACTCACCGCACACCGAACCTGATTTCCGCCTCGGTGAAGGCGCAAACTCGCCCCCCGTTTCAGGTCCAAAAGCAGAAAATCAAAGCACCCTCGCAAAGCCCCTCTCCCTCCCCACGATTTGCACCACTCCATTAAAGAGCCCAAGACGGCCCATCCCGTATTTCCCTGGCATTAGACAGATTTGGCCGCCCCCAACCAGAGGAAAAAACAAAGCAAAACAAACACCCAGCAGTGAAGAAAACGTGTCACCCCTAATCAGTGAATCACCAGGGTTTGACCCCCCAGTTCCCTCTTTTTACCTTTTTATCTCGCCCCTCTTCCGCTGTCAGAGTCGCATATCAAGGAGAGCCCACCTCCAACGCCCCTGTGTCCTGCGTCGTTGGGTAGCATTGACTTAATCTCGCCATGCTCCACCCAAGACCACTCGGCCTCATCAAAATCAGACGCACCACGCCCGAGCGAATGTGACTGTAAACAAAAAAACTTCCGAGGAAGAAGAAGAAGAAAAAGAAAGGGCGGAAATTTTTAAGCATAATACCCTGAATTTCGGCAAGTGAGATGGCGAAGAAGAACACCGACAGCGCGGAGCTGGCGCGGAGGCTTGACGGGCAGGTCATGGTCATACCGGACCTGGGGAGGTCGATGAGCCATTGGCCCTGCGGGAGGAACTCGCACGCCTCGGACATCGAGGGGCAGGTCGGCGAGTTGCTAGATCGGTGAGGGTTCTTGTGGTGGTTTGAGGAGCTGACAGCGTGGAACTAATGAGATGCAGGACGGCCTCGCCTAGGGATAAGGAGAATGTCGAGGAGGCGAACCCGGCTTTGCTTGCGGCGTGGTAAGTCGTGACGTTCCGACTAATACCTTTGGCAGCGCTTGCTGACTGTGAACAGTCTGTGGCCCAACGTATCGCTGGAGCATCTGAGGACGTTGACGCAGATGGTCCTCTGGCAGGGACGGCTCGATGACTACATCGAGGCGTTGGAGTACGAGAACTCGGAGCGGGCGAGGGAGTTCAGGGCCAAGACCAAAGAGTACGTTGCGCAGTATCTCCAGCTTTCGGATCTGCCGCGGGAGCCGCCTGCGACGAGTGCTATTTCGGATTTCCAGCAGGTAGCGCAGGTGATTTGCCGGTACTATGACCAGGGTGAGTGATACGTCGTCTATCTGCCCGGGGGACCGGGAGCGGGAGGTGAAGAGGCTGACGATTCAGCAGACCAGCGGAGGGCTCTGAGGGTCAGCTTGTTCGAGTACATTGACTCGACGGTGTCTGAGATGCGGTACATCCAGAGCGGAGAGGTACCGACAGACCGGTACTACGAGGATCTGCGGAAGAGGACGGCAGGTGCTGGGCCACTTTGTGCCTTGGCCGAGTGAGTTGCCAGAGCTGCCAGAGTTGCGTATTGAAATGGGCTTTGCTGATTGGTGCAGGTTTGTTGCGGGAGTGCAGTTGTCTGGACTGGTCACTGGCTCGATCCCATACAAGCTCATGCTTGAGGCGGTCAGTGTCATTATTGGACTGTGAGTGAAGGCGAACCCAGGTCGAAGGTATTCAGAGGCTGACAGACTCCAAGGACGAACGACTTGCTCTCCTTGAGCAAGGAGCTGGTAAGTGATGGCACCGGCCTCGTGGGGCTTGTTTTCTGACTGTGGCGCAGCGAAAGGGTCGAATCTTCAACGTGGTGCCGGTGCTCCTATGGAACGGCGAACGCGGCGAGCTGGCGGAAGTTGTCGAGCACGTGGTCGGAGAAATCGAAAAGGCCGTCAAGAGCTTCGACGTATGCGAGTCGAGGCTCATCCGCCAGTATCGGGGTGAAGCGGACCACATCCGGCTGGTGGCGGAGGCTCTGAAGACCGTTTGCACCGGCAACTTAGCCTGGAGGTAAGTACAGCTCCCTTCATCTCGTTGGAAATATCGCTAAGCTCCCGGACAGTCTGGAATCGAAGAGGTACAAAGTGGGCGAGCCGGGCGAGGACGGCAGCTTGGTGCAGGTGTTGAGAGCTCCCTGATGACGACAAACGGACAACAGGTGAACAGCAGATGAGTAGCAGATGTCGGAGAGTTGGATGGTAAATGAGCCCCCGGTGATCGTAGAGAAAAAAAGAAGGCCGCGAGGGCCAGAGTAGAATACCCTAATGATGAAATGATACCCAAGCCCCGATAGTCGATGCAGTTGTTCGAAAGCGGCAATGAGCTGAGGTCGGTGTCGACGCGGCCACCGGCGCGCGAGAACCTTGACAGATGCTTGGAAATGGAAAATTGGAAGGAAAAAGAAAGGTGAGGCTTTTCGGGATGCTTGATATAATTTGACGGCCGCACGGGCGGTTGACCGTTTTTACGAAAAGGTTGCGAAATGGGCGTCGTTGGTCGTGTCTCAACAAGGATGATTGTGAGCACTTTGGGGTGTACCGGGGGGGCTGCACGTCGCTGTGATGTCATGCTGCAATTTCCCAGCAGTGTCTCAATTGAGCCCTCGGTGCAGGTGCACCAAACCTGCCCCCCTGCTTGAGGTGAGATGCTTGTCCTTGCTGCTGAGATGCCCTGCCCCTCCCAAGCTTTACCTCAAGCTTTCAGCTCAGAGAGACAGAAGGAAAGCTCTGAGAAACATTAACTCATCCATCATCCCGCTCTTTCTCTCATCTCATCGCATCAATTGCATTTTCAACCATCACATACGTCTACATCTACACACACAAACATACACAATGGCTTTCCGCGCTGCTGCTAGAAGAGTCGCCCTCGCCCGTCCCGCGGCTGCAGCCAGGGCGTTCCACTCGACGCCCCGCGCCTTCGTCAAGGTCGGCGACGCGATCCCCGACTTGCCGGTGCTGGTCGAGAACTCGCCGGGCAACAAGGTCAACCTGGCCGAGGAGTTTTCCAAGGTCAAGAACGGGCTCATCATTGGTGTTCCCGCGGCCTTCTCGCCCGCCTGCTCGGCCACTCACGTCCCGTCGTACATTAACCACCCGAAGCTGAAGGAGGCCGGCTCCGTGTTTGTTGTATCGGTCAACGACCCCTTCGTGTAGGTTTTTCTTGGGGTTAGGGTTTTTAATCGAGGACTGCATATTGACAGGCTTACAGGATGAAGGCGTGGGGTGAGCAGTTGGACCCCGCGGGCCAGACGGGCGTATGTTGAGTCTTTTCGGGGATTTTGTTGAGAGATTGATTGTGTGCTGAATGTGTCGCAGATCCGGTTCTTGGGTGACCCGACCGCCGAGTTCACCAAGCAGCTTGAGCTCGACTTTGACAGCGTCGCCATCTTTGGCGACACCCGCGGCAAGAGATACACTCTTGTCGTCGAGGACGGCAAGGTTAAGGAGGCTCACGTCGAGCCCGACAACATTGGAACCAAGGGTGAGTAGGCAGCTGCGTTGTTTGATCTAACCATGGCGACTGACAGCTTGGACAGTTTCTCTGGCCGATACGGTCCTTGCTTAAGCTTGAAAATTATCTCTGGGCAGAGAGGAGGTCAGATGGGGCTCATGTTCACCAAACTGTTGGGAAAAGAAAGATTTAGGATATCGGCGTAGGCTATGAGAAATGTGAGAGCGTTGACCTCTACCACCTGCCAATCAAACCTTGCCGCCACATCGAAATGCCACGCAGTCAGCCATGTTGCCCAATCAATAGCGAGTTGTCGTCAAATTTATGAGGCTCTGCAAGCGGTAGCAGTCTACCGAGATGTGTATCCCTGGCCTCGTCTTCAGCACGGAGGGCAGACGGAACGGGGTGATGAGACGAAAGCCGGCTGGGAGGACCCGACTTCCATGGCCGGCGCCGGCCAAACCGGAGCCACATAGTGCCGGGCCGTTCCCGCCTGACAAATGCTTATCAGCCACCGCCACGCTTATCAAGCCAGCTTCAGGGGTTTATCGATAAGAGTGACAAGACTTGATAACGGCGGGGCCGAAGACAGTGGTGGTGCGGTGCATGGCGCTCAGGGCAAGTCAGGAGGCGCCATGCAGGCTGCAGGCGGGCAGGGAGGGCACTTGGGGGCAGTTGGCAGTACCCGAGTTGAGGCCTCAAAGTTGCATCAGAGGGGCATTGACGCTGCTTGCTCATTGACAAGGAGTCACCTGCACATTGTCGGATGCAGCCACTGGACAGACTGCTTTGCAGAGACTGGCACGAGGGCTGCTGAGACGAGACTTGACTGGCCTTTTAATAGCAGTTGATTGAATCGACGCCGAGTTGCAGGCCACAGGAGTGTCATTGTATGTAATGCCATCCAGAGAGCCAAAGCCAACCGACCCCTCAGTGCCCCTCTGTGCCGCAGACGCATCACAATGCCTGGTGCAGTTGCATCATCTTTGACAATGAGCCCCTGGGTGGCGCCTGCTGCTGGTTTCCCCAGATTCATCAAAGCCGGAAAGGGGAGGAAGGTGCCTTGAATTATTAGAACTCTAAGAGTGCCAAATGACGCTCAGTCGGTGCATCTACCATTATTGGGAGTGAAAGTGGAAAGTGGTGACCGGTTGTTGGTCATGAACCACACTTCCTCCTCGACTCCCAACCCCAGGCAGACACTCAGTCAGCCAGCCCACTTAAAAGCCAGGCCCCAGGAGCACCACAAGTACCCCTCACTTCACACAGGCAGCAAGATACCTTGTCCATCTGTAGGTACCTCACTCCTCCTCACACTCACACACACTGGAGCCCACTCTTCACCTTCCAACCAACACCTCCGTCATCCAACCCAGCCCACTGCCAACCAACAGCTGCCCACTCAGCACACACAGCAGCAGGTGCACACCTCGCATACAGGCACTGACTTGACAGAGAGAGAGAAAGAGGTTGTGGTGCATTGTACTGTAGGTACATTGAACACCTCAGACCAAGAGACTCAGACAGGGCACTGGGCCTAACACCGCCGTCCCGATTCCCTCCCGCCCTTCATCCACCCATCCGCCCACCGCACCGCACTGCACTGCACTGCACCTTACCTCACCCAACCCAACCCAACCCGCGTCCCATCCCACCTCACTCACACCTTACTTCTCTCTCTACCTGCCGCCATCTTCCTGCCTACCTACATCCCGACGATCTACTCCGACGATCTACTGCCGCCATCTACGTCCAGCGTGCCTGATCACTTCTTTGGCCTTTTGCACCTATCCCCGAACGCGCAGGCACCTATCGAGTCGCTCTTCCTCTTACTAATCCCCAGGTGACTCCTTTGGCCCCCTCTCTCGGCCCTCCTCCTGGTCTCTGTCGTCGGTATCTACCTTGGCCTTGGTATCGCCTTTGGCCTTATTGTCCGTCGACGTCTGCCCACCACCCACGACTAGGTTACTCGAACCCTCGACCGCTCGACGCCGCCTTCGCCTCAGGTTTTACTTAAAATCAAATCCTCTCGCCGTTTCCACCTGCGGAAACCCTCCCCTCGCCAACATCCCTCGTCGGCACCATTCCTCCCACCACGCGGAAGCGAAAGGCCGCTGAGGCGACGATATCCTCCGAGTCCCCAGACGTCCTGCCCAACAAGAGGATAGCCTCAGCTGCCAACCAGACCCAGCACGCTCCCCCGACACCGGTCACCACAGCAAGCAACGGCATGGATTCCGAGGAGGACTTCATGTCCGCTCTTTCGAGCGAGGACGAGATGATGCAAGACGACAGCGGCGAGGACATGTCGGGCGCCGATGGTGCGTCCTCATTTTTCTTTATCCCCGATGCTAACCCGCAACATTCTGACGCTCCTTCTACCACAGACTTCGACGAGGACGACTTCGATGACGAGCCCGACGCCGACCTCGGCATTATCAAGGACTCCGACAGTAAGAAGAAGGTCGCCTACGACATTTCCTTCAAGGTCTACAAGCCCGAGGACATCCAGAGCCAACAGGATGACATGATCGACGAGGTCAATATGATTCTCAATATTCGCAAGGAGGACGTCGCCATCCTGCTGCGCCACTTCCGCTGGAACAAGGAACGCTTGATCGAGGACTACATGGATACTCCGAATAAGGTACTGGAGGCTGCAGGCCTGGGATCGAACGTCACCGGCCCGCCCAAGCTAGAGGCCATCCCGGGCTTTATGTGCGACATTTGCTGCGAGGACGAGGAGGGTCTCCAGACCTTTTCTCTCAAGTGCGGCCACCGATACTGCGTCGATTGCTACCGTCACTACCTCAACCAGAAGATCCGCGAAGAGGGCGAGGCTGCCCGCATCCAGTGCCCTGCCGAGGGCTGTGGCCGCATCATCGACTCCAAGTCGCTCGATCTTCTTGTCACCCCCGAACTCGGTTCACGGTACCACGAGCTGCTCAACCGCACATATGTCGAGGACAAGGACTCCCTCAAGTGGTGCCCCGCGCCCGACTGCCCGAATGCCGTCGAGTGCCCTATCAAGAAGAAGGATTTGGACAGAATCGTCCCCACGGTCGCCTGCGCATGTGGTCATCGCTTCTGCTTCGGTTGCATCCTCAACGACCATCAACCAGCTCCCTGCGAGCTCGTCAAGAGATGGCTCAAGAAGTGCGCCGACGACTCCGAGACAGCTAACTGGATATCAGCGAACACAAAAGAGTGTCCGAAGTGTAACTCCACTATTGAGAAGAACGGTGGCTGCAACCACATGACCTGTCGCAAGTGCAAGCACGAGTTCTGTTGGATGTGTATGGGCCTGTGGTCGGAGCATGGCACCAGCTGGTACAACTGCAATCGCTTCGAGGAGAAGAGCGGTACCGAAGCCCGCGATGCGCAAGCAAAGTCCCGCATATCGCTGGAGAGATACCTGCACTACTACAACCGCTACGCCAACCACGAACAGTCAGCCAAGCTCGACAAGGACATTTACCATAAGACAGAGAAGAAGATGGTGCAGCTCCAGACCGCGTCAGGCATGTCGTGGATCGAGGTCCAGTATCTCAACCAGGCCTCGCAGACACTGCAAACCTGTCGACAGACCCTCAAGTGGACGTACGCCTTTGCCTTCTACCTTGCCCGCAACAATTTGACGTCCATCTTCGAGGACAATCAAAAGGATTTGGAGATGGCGGTTGAGGCACTGTCAGAAATGTTCGAGAAGCCCGTCACAGAGCTGTGTGACAAGAAGCTGAAGGTCGACATCATGGACAAGACGTCGTACTGCAAGAAGCGACGCATCATTCTTCTGGAGGATACCGCCGATAATTTGGCCAACGGTAAGCTTAGCATTAACAGACATCTTTATCATTTCTAACACTCCCTTAGGTCGCTGGACTTTCAACGTTGATCTGACCGGTCCTATGCCATCCGCTGCCACGGGCAGCCGCCGTTGAATCACGCGGTGACTCACACGAATACATGAGAAACGGCTTGAGTGTGTAGAAAGAACGCTTAGCGCTTTATTATTGGTGGAAGGCTCATCAATCTTCTCGGTAACGGCATTGGAGGCTACAAGATCATGACAGGTTTTTTTTTTCTCTCTTCTTTCTCAAGGGACGGATCACTCGGCGTGAGGAGAAGCGCATCACGGGCATTGTATGGAATGGAATTTTGGTAGCAATCCGTGTGTCCCAGGCACAGCGGCAATCATTACGCAGCACATCACTGTCATCGTCGTCTCTGCTGCTGCCGTCCCCTACATCGTGCTTGACTCTCTGAACTTACGAGAACCCAGGCGATGGGTGTCATTCAAAACCCACCGTTTTCGGCCAAGTCGCGGCTTGAGTTCGTGCGTCCACCATGCCATCTTTCCCATCCGTGACCTTCCTTCTTGTTGCTGCTTCGAATCATTGCCACGCAAATCTATGGATTTCAAAGTTTTCGCTTTCTCGTCGGTCTACTCGTCGTCCATGACTATCATGACTCGCGGTGTGTGTGTGTGGTCTACATAGCGGCACCACTGAACGCCGCAACTATGACAATGGTCCGAGGTCGCAGACAGGCCTTGCCTGTCCCGTAGGTACCCCAGTGGCCGGGCCTCCCTCCTGACGCAGCGTCACGCAGGGAATGGAGGAGGGGCGAAATGCAGGAATCGAACTCAGCGGAACCCCGTCCGGCGGGTTCCGTCCGGGCGTCAGCCTCATCAGTCTCGTCAATGTAACAGCAAACCACATTCACGTCACATCACGGCTGCTCACTCCATCATCCACGGTCGCGAACGAGACTTTCCTTGACACCTTGCTAATGGGTTTCCGTCCATGATATATTTCCTACCCGCCGTTAAAGACTCCTACTACGCCTCAAGAAATGCATACAAAAAAAGCCGGTCTCCGTCCAGGCTCATAATCCTTCGCCACCAATGATAAACCTTTTTCCAGGCGTGCGGGGGGAAAATGCTGCTTCTCATTCCATACAGCGTTGAAAGTCCAAATGCTCTCTCCTTGATGCTTCCATTAACCTCTTAAAAATGCATCCCATCCTTGGGAGGATATCATGATGATTGTGCACTGATAGCACAGCCAGACCGGCCACTTGGGAGATGACTGGTCGCGCTCGCAGAAAACGAATAAAACAACGTCGCAATATGGGTATCGCTTCGACACATGACAGAAAACTCAGCCGTACACGAACCGGGAGAGGTTCAAGCCTCTGGGCCGCTCTTCAACTTCGTCAGATCGGAAGACATCATCGTCGTTCTCACCGTCGCTATCGTGGACGATTTGATCCTCACTCCCGCACGGCGCGTTGAGAGCCTCGACTTCTGCGAGGTCGACCTTGGGCAGCGGCACGAACGAGGGGTTAACAGGCATCGACTTCAGCAGCCGGCTCTTCCGGGGACTGCGCTTGGGGCTGCGCTGGATTGCACTCTTGGTGGGAGACAGGGCCCGGCGCGGCGGGGTGTTCTTTCGCTGGAGGGCCCGGGCGCCGATGCGTTGGAGCGGTGTGAGCATCGGGGTTGCCTTCGCCGCTGCGGTCGAGCCGGCGGAGAAGGTGACTGAGGAGGCTGCGGTGGACGGGGCGGCGGTGGATGGTGTGAAAATGGATGATTGTCTCGAAACAGCGGTTGCAGGGGTATCGGGCAGACTCGAAGCGGCAGGGCTCGGCTGAGAGAACGCGAACCTCTGCAAAGACGACCGCCTGGAGCTCGTCTCCGGCGCGGGCTTCTTTTCGGGCAGCTCCTCCACTTCGGACAGGTCACTGAGCGGGGTTGTCGCTATCTCTTCGTCCTTGCTGAACTGACTGTCCGCGCCGGTCGCCTCGGTGCCTTGACTCTCCTCTGTGCTCTGGCTTTCCTCAAACACTGTGATTGACTTTGGTTTAGGGTTGTGCCACGCGTCAATGTCCGCGAGGTTCAGCAACGCCTCGTCGATGGAGTCGTCAGAGAACAAGAAGCCGTCTTTCTTGCTCTTCTTTGTCGTTTCGTTCTTCGGGAAGAACTTGCTCTTTTGGGATTCCTCAGATTTCGTTTCGGCTTCGTCTGCGTCCGCGCAGAGGCGGACCTTCTTTGGCGGGCGTTGAGAGCTGCTCTTCATCAATGCATCGATTTCGTCCATGGTATTCGTCGAGTCGCCGAGCGTGATGCGACGAGAATCAGAACTGGATGGAGCGTACTGCTCCAGCATGTTCTTGATGGGTTCTGTCCGCCGTCGAAGTAGACGTGGAGAGGTTGTTGAACGGGCGGTTCGTGTAGGGCGAGATTCGGTTGGTTGTGAGGATGGGCCTTCGATATATGGTCTGGGCAGCGGAAAGACGCGGGGTACTAGGCCGTTATGGGTGAGGGCGGCAACGCGCTCTGGGTCGACAGAGAAACAGTTGCTATCCATTTCGCCCATGGGAATACGCTGATGGCCCTTGAAGTAGGAATCGATAGGCTTGGCGGCTTGTCGTGTGCGGTTCGAAGAGGCTGCGAGAGCCTCGGCGGACTGAGAGTGTCTCCTCTTAGAGTCGGACTTGGGCGACTTGCCTCCGGGCATGGGAGCAGGGATAATGGTCTCCTTGGTCATTGGGTTGACATCTCCAACAGCGACGGCCGTGGCCATCTCAGCTTCGACATAAGCACCAATGAACGGCATATCCTCAACACCCTTACCCGCTTCGGGCTCGGTCAGGAACACCATCTCCTTCTTTGTCGGACAGTAGACTCTCTGGTGGAGGAACGTCAGCTCGGCCTGGAAGAATCGCGGCAGGTAGTTCTCCGAGATGCGGTGCTTTCCTTCGAACTGGCACATGCGGACCAATCGTTCTGGCGTCTTGTACTTGCGCAACATCCGGTAAGCCGTCTTTAGTCCCATGTTGTTGATACCTTCGAGGTAATCACAGCCGCTCAGGATGGCCATGCGCCGAAAGTCGGTATCCGACCAGCCCGTCAACGACACCTCCCGACATGCGCAAAAGTCCCTGCGGTTGATCTCGATACAGTTGCCGTACTGGTCGAGCTTCGTCAAGAGCCGCTTGCATCCGAAAACCAACAGATCCGAGTCTTCGGATAGAATGCCGTCGATCAGGCCTTGGCGTTCGAGGTAGACAAGCTGAGCATCTGCTTCGTACGGTGCAACGACGTACGAGACATCCAGCTTTTTCAATTCGTCGATGAGATTGCGGGCCATTTCCGGTGTCACGTCGATGGCCTTCTGAAACTCGAGGTGCGCTTGGGAGGGTTTTCCGGCCTTGAGCAGCTCCATTGCCGTCTTCTTGCTCTCATCGCGGCGTTTAGCTCTGGATCCTTCGGTGGCTGCCTTGCTGGGTAGGAAGTCGCCATCAAAGACAAGGTAGGGCTTGACACCAAAGTGCAGAAGCATCCTTACCCTGTGCATGGCGAAGTCGACATATCTGAGGCAGGGTTAGGTCACATCCGATGGCAACCTGGAATGGACGTTTAGACTCACTTGCGTGTGGGGGTGCCTTGGGCCAGGTCCACGGCGCAGGCAATGGCTCCGCGGTGAAGCCATCCGTAGGCGTCGACACCGAGCGTTTCGCCCTTGAATTTCTTGAGCTCGACGGGCCTGTGGATGGACTTGAGCAGCGGGAGAAGGCCTAGTAGAGGTGAGTAACGCAATGCACGAGGTCCCGAGGCAAGGGAGAGCAAGTACCTGAGACGCCCATTGTTGATCCAAGGGAACGGCTCGCAGGCCCTCAAAGTGCAGAGCAGAAGTTTCGAGGGCTGGAGATCGCTCTCGATCCGGTTTTCAGGCCAACAGCCGGACTGACAAAGGTGAAAACAATGCTTTAGGCCATCCGTCGAAAGGCAAAGACGCGTAAAGAGGGTGGATTCGCGGAGTTGTCAAGGTCGATACGCCAAGTCAGGTGATCCGGGGGCAAATGTAAACAAAGACACTCGGCGCTATGTTTGCGGATTAGTTGCGGGCGGGAGTTGGAGTCGACTATCTACGGCGGGCGACGTTCGGACGGGAAGAGAGCTGGGAAGTTTAGTCGGAGCTGGAGGACTAGAATTCACCGACGAAGGTGAAGTCAGAGGAGAGAAGGTGTGCAGGTGGAGTGAATCGCGGGCATCCTGCACGGGAAAGGGACGTCCGGGGGGACCTGGTCCTGCTATATTGGAACGCGGTGTGTCCACCCGCGTCAAGTCATATCGCGACTCTTTTTTTGCTGTGGCCTGGGCACAGAGGAGTGCCCTGAAAAGGACTAGCGCCAGAAGCTCGGGATTTCCAGAGCAACGTCACTGGTTCCTGATCCGGCTGAAGATTATTGGACCCTTTCTGAATTTAGTGGGGCGACTGCTTTTTTTACAGAGTGCTTGCAGCTCAGAGGATGGGATTTTTCGCCGTGGGGCACAGACAGCAGACCGACACCCAAAGCAGTGCGCAGTCGAGAGACATCTCAATCATTTCGTTCTCAATCTTTCTGTGTCTCACTGTCGAATTTTCTTTAACTCTCCTGACACGTCATTTGACCAGCCATATCACCGTCAGAATGCCTACCACGTTGTCAAAGACCCGCAAGCAGATTGCCAAGAAGCGCAACGGACATGTCGATGCACTGCACGAGTTTTCCAGAGACTCCAAGCGTCTTCACAAGGCATCGGTGAGAGACGATAAGCTGCAGAAGCTTGCGGCCACCCGAGGAAAGAAGGAGCAGCCCATGCGTAAGACAGCTCATTTCGCACCAGACAACGAGCTGAAAGCTGACCTGCCACAGTCACCCGTGCTTCTTACTTCCAAAAGGCTATCCAGGAGAAGGGCTCTAAGCCGCTCGACCTCGCCACTATCCAGGAGCTCATTCACGAGTGCGTCCATATTGCCAGTTCCGAAGACTTCAAGTCTGACCTTTTCCAGTTTTGTGCATCAGTATGATGAAGAGTACGCCGAGGTCAAGAAGACCCGCCGTCCGGGCCGCCCTGCGAGCGCCAAGGAGGACTTGCTCAAGCTGAAGATCTCCACCCTTGAGGACGAATACAAGGGAAACGGCTTCTGTAAGTTCTGCTATGACTGCATCGGCTATGGGGTGACTAACAAGCCCCAGACCTCCCTGACCTCACAAATGACTCCAACATCCTGATGCTCGATCGCTGGGAGGGCTCTTGGGCCTACCTCGCTTCCGTTGCGTGGGTGAGGATAAATGCCGACGGCAACATCAAGAAGTCCAGCTTCCCGCCCAAGGGCAGCTCCTAGATCATGACAGCATCACAGCGGCGTTTCTGGCGTTTGGAATCGGGAAAAGGCAGCTCAGGGGAGCAAACAGCGCATCATTCGGGAAAAGGGCACAGCCTTTCGGCTGCAGTTTCTGAGTACGGCTCTACGGTGTATTTGCGGGGGTTCTTTCGCGGGCCAGCTGTCTGAGACAAACATGCGCCGTGACTGGAGTCTCGTTTGGTCAACAGACAATTTCTCCGGTTACATACAGCAATGCCGTATGAGAACACGGAGGCGAAAGCTCGGATCACAGCAGGCCATGCGCGGCCAAACCACTGGATCGCCGACCTTCGCCTGCATGTTCTCTCCGCGCCTGTTACACAGGGCATCGGCGGGCGGCCCGGCGGCAAACGTGGGTGGCATGTGGCGTTCTGGGGATAGTGCCGGCTCGACCGCATCCTCTGGGACTGCTGTATCCGTTTGGCAAGCATTTAGACGGTATCATGTAGAGAGCAAACGTGGTGATCTCGTTTGAAACACACTCGATAGATGCCGCAGGCAAGGCTGGAACACGATCCATCGATCTCCCGGCCCAATATCAACCCACACCTGGCTTCCGTCGAAGAATCATTGGGCTGCCATGTCGCACACCAAGTGACGATTATGTTGCCGTCCGCGGTCCCTGTAGATTGTCTGATGACTGACGTCTATTTCTCCTTGTTCCAAAGGTGGCTACCCGGTCCAGAGCGCGGCTGCGATCTGCCCCGAGCCTCCTGGACCAGACTACTGGAACCACGTTGTTCGCCAAACAGGCCTGTCCCAAGCGGTGCCTCTCGTCTCATAACTCAACCCAGATCTCTCATCCTGTCCCAGGTGCTACATCGCACAGGCGACCTCGCCATCCTCTCGAAGACGGCTAGACGCTTCCAGCTCTCTGACCGCGGTGAGCACTGCCCCTGGAAGCATCTCCACTTGACTCACCCCCCGAACCCTCCGTGGCAGGCCTTCGTGGAGGATGCCGTAGCAGACCGCGCGATGTCGAAGGATCTGGATGCCGGTGCTTACTGCCTGGGATCGTTCGAGTCCCGGTACCACGAGTTCGGGCTGGTTTGTTTGGGCTTCCCAAGAGCGTGGCTACAAAAGTGCTCAAGTGTAGATATATCTCGGATGATCTTCACTGTCATCCGGCTGTCATCTACCCCTCGCCATTCTCAGCAACCCCTCCGTCGATCTTACTGATCTGCCCTGCCTACACCCGCAACTATCCGATTGAACCTCTTGCTCCTCCAAGTGAGTCCTGATAAGCACCGATGGTCGAATCTCACTGACAGTCGTTGTAGCAACATGTGCAAATACGTCACTCATCTGCGCGTCTGCAACGTCTGCAGCCATGAAGATACTGTCCTCATCTCAGAGAGGTTATGCATGCTTGCCAAGAGGAACGGGGTCTTTGGGAGTTGTGATTCAGGGATCGGCAGTGACAGCAACAGCACCAGACACCACTGTTGGAAGTGCAAGGAGAGGATCCGCCGGGTCCCACGGGCATCATCGGCATTGCATCGTGTCAGTCTACATTGATCAAAGACTCTAAGGGAAGGCAAACAAAACTTGAGCTACAAGGCGTTCAAAAGGATAGACGGACTGGTCACCAACAACTCTTCCCAGTGATGCTGGCATCGCCCTTGGGTTTGAGCCGGAGGAGGCAAACAGGCAGATTGGGATCTGGAGATCTCAGGAATCAGGGCGGCCCCTGTCATTACCAGTTTAAGCTTAGGCAAGAACATTGATGATTTTTTTGAACATGATTCTTCGGTGGAGTCCTTCGAGAAAGAGTGGAGGTTGATGTCGTCTGCAGTGTGAGTTGTCGTGCTGCAAGTATCGGAACAACATTTCGCCGGTACACTCAGCGTCTGGTCTGATCTCAAAATTTTTGGGAAGCTTCCAAAGCTTCTGCAGAGATCGATTTACCCACTCCACCCCAAAGTCTTTTCTCCATTGTCAAATAACACCACGTTCGACAAGTAGACGCAACGCCAGCCAACATGCTTTCCATCAGATCCATCGCGCGCTCTGCGCCCAGAACTCTTACCCGCCTCTCGGCCACCACTCTCAGACAGAGCGCCCGCCCCAGCGCATTCGTCAAGGCCTCATCATTTGGCGCCGTCCAGCGCGCTTCCGCCTTCTCCAGCTCCGCCTTCAGGAAAGCCCCTGCCGGCGAGACCGACGCTGAGCTTCTCGCCAAGCTTGAGAGTGAGCTGTCGTTCGAGGACGAGGTCAAGCAGAACGAGCAGCTGCCCGCCAGCGTTAAGGACTTCCTCGACAACAGCCCGTTTGAGCTCCACGACACCCCCGGCAAGGAGGAGGTCAAGCTTACCCGCAAGTTTGGCGAGGAGAAGTGAGTTTCTCAATGCGCAGCTGTCTATGCGCCTCGATATACTGACAACATGCAGGATCACTGTCACCTTCTCCATCGCCGACCTCGCCAACTACGACCCCGAGATGTACGAGCAGGACCGCGCCCTGGATGACGAGTACGACCCCTCCGAGCCCCAGACCAAGCAGAACGGCGCCCGCTCTGCCAACCCCGAGGAGGACATCGAGGACGAGGAGGGCGAGCTGGACGAGGCCGCTCCCCCTTGCCGCCTGAGCATCGTCGTCGAGAAGCCTGGCAAGGCCGACGGCGCCCTTAACATCGACGCCACCGCCCAGGACGGCGCCATCACCGTCGAGAACATGTACTACTACGAGGACGGCAAGCTGGCCCACGGCTCCTCCGCCGACATCGCCCATGCCCGCGCTGACGTCTACCCCGGACCCCCCTTCGGCAGCCTCGACGAGGACCTGCAGATCTTGATGGAGCGCTACCTCGAGGAGCGCGGCATCACCCAGGCCCTGGCCATCTTCGCCCCCGACTACATTGACGTCAAGGAGCAGAAGGAGTACGTCCGCTGGTTGAAGAACGTCAAGGGCTTCGTCAACGCCTAAACAGGACTTGACTGCCCATGCGGGGAAACGAAAAAAAAAAAGGTGAAGAGAAAATGAAATGCAGAGAGATATCTTGACGACGCATGACGGCGGGGGATTGTAAGATGAAACGAAACTTACCTAAAAAGGCTTTTCTTGGCTTGTCTTATAGCTGTTCCACTCACGATGTACCATACCACGGCCTGGCTGGCACGCCAGATGCCCAACATAAGAAACTGTAATACAAACAAAACAAAAATTCTCCTTTACGCCGGGCTTTGATCCACCGTGACTACAGTATGTGACTCGCATCAAACCGAAAAAGACAGCTCTGTGAGTTGCCTCCCGGCCCCGCTCAGATGCGCTGCCGACTCGAGCCTACCTTTCGTAGTCGTCGTTCAATCTCCACAACGCACGACACTTGACCATAGAAGCGTTGCGAAGTGCTGTTCGCCTCAAAGGCGTACGATGAGAGCATTCACTCATTTTAGTTTCCGCTTGTTTCTTCCCCGCAAAGTGGTACTCAACACAAGAGTATTACAACATCGGCTGTGGACGTCAAAAATGAATCGATCTTAAATAAAAAGACATACAACACCGGGCATTCGCCGGTCGTCACCGACCCGACTACTACTCCAGCCCTCATTGGCTTATCTATGGGAGAGCGGACGGGATCCCGAGTTTTCCAATGGGTATGGTCGTATGTGGTAGCTGTCGGAATGAAGCTATTCATAACCGCTCGCCGGTGTGACCTCGACGAACTTCAGACGAGAAGCAAGCATGTTCATCAATGGCAAGGATCCGATGGAGACTATCGTTGTCTTGCATACGTATTCAATTGTCAAACATTGGGCCCCCGTATCTTCGTCGACAAAAGAGCCGCGCATCTTTAGAATTTTGTAGGCCCCGAGCACAATTTGCTAGCTTGATACTTTCCGATTTAAGATGCTCCTTCGTTGTCACCCTGGAATATCATGCTGTCTGCCCTCAACTCATCTTCGTCAATCATCATGCAACAGCTAAACCGTTAAAAGCCGCAAGCAGTCTTCCTCAACTTCTCCTATTCAGTCAGGACCTTGTAGTGCTGTCTCGCGGTCCTCTCGTACTTGGGCAATTTAGTACCCTTGGTGAGCTTGGCATTGCCATAAGAGCTCAACCAGATAGACACAACATCCTCCCAGTTTGAATCCTGGTCAAATTTGCTTTTCGCAAATCTCCGGCGTATGAGGCATCGGTTGAATTCGTCCTCGAGAATCTTGCGCAAGTTTGGTGTCGTCTTCACCTTGCCGTCGTCTTTATATGTCACCTGTCCCAGAATATTGAGTGCCGGTTCTTCGTGCCTGTTTCCCGACGTTCCAATCCATCCATCCTTTCGAAGGAGATCCTTCGCAATGTATGCATTCATGTCCGCCCGTTTTGCGCTCGTGATAGCACAAAGAACTTCTCGGAATGCCTTGAGCTCTTTGATGGTCTTCGTATTGTCTTGATGTGTGCTGGACATGGTGGTATACGTCATACCAGTCTCCTTCAGCAACATTGCATAGTCGCATCCATTTGAAGCTTGCGATCTTGAATGTGAGGTTAGACCTTTCAAATGAAACACTCTCGTGTTCCCATGGATGCCAATTTCGAAAAGGCTCCAACCGGTACGAATTGCGTTGTTGATTTCAAGGTCAACGGGACAGTAACCTGCAGGCAGGCTATAGAATCGGTCTACAAACGAACGAAATGATAGAGCGAAGTTCTCAGACGAAGAACCGACGTTCTCAGCACGGAATTCTCTGGTATACGGAGACACGATGGGTAGAATGTGATTTTGCTGTATGCCATACAACTCGCAATTCCAACTGTAGGAAAGGTAGTGTAGAATGATCTCCCAGGCATGAAAGGGACCGCCTGTCAGTCGCTTCATGTTTGCGGCTTGCAATGATCGTGGCATGTAGTTGGAGCTTCACGTAACTTTACGCAGATACATTATGGTTACATGCACGATTGGTGGCCTGCATTATTCCTTCTGTCGAAACATCAGTAATAGGCAGTACGGAATGTGCACCGAGTCATTGCTGCCGTCGTAAGATCCCACCAGGCAATGAGGAAGCGCGAACTACTGAGCTTTCGACTGTTACTTGCTTCCCATAGTGGATTATATTCTTGACAGGAAAGACTATCTCATGACGATTCGTTGGAAGCAAGAGGTGGGTGACAAGATGCATGACGGAAGGGGCCACAAACGCTGATGGTTTCCTTAACTGCGCCCTCTGCAACTTCCCTACCTTAGGTAGGTTAAAGAAAGCCTTTCCAACCGAAGGTGCAGCCCAAAATACCACCCGAGGGAGCTGCCCCCTACAAAGCTCTCTTCATACTTCGTGGGTTGGCCATAGAGGTTTCTCTGTGGGCCCATACATAATTTCACGTCAGAGTCATACGGCTCAAAAAGGTATGCCCACAGGCGGTGAACTGCTACGTAAAGGTATGAAAAAAAAAAAAAAAAAAAAATTAAAAAAAAAAAAAAAAACAAAAAAAAAAAAAAAAAAAAAAAAAAAAAAAAAAACCAAAAAAAAAAAAAAAAAAAAAAAAAAAAAAAGAAAAAAAAAAAAAAAAAAAAAAAAAAAAAAAAAATATTAAAAATT
>JAKMWU010000161.1:0-107936 GCA_025327145.1 Colletotrichum sp. SAR 10_76 | reverse complement strand
CCCCCCCCCCCCCCCCCCCCCCCCCCCCCCCCCCCCGGTCGCCAGCGGGCGAAGGTTATGCCTCTATAGGTGGTTATGCCTAAATCAGAACAGTGTGCTGGCAGTATAGCAAAAGTCGATTGTGACGTGGAAATAACCTATTTTTTTTCATTCAATTTCCTTAGTTTTTCGATTATTTTTGTGATCTGAACTGTGAGATCGCTTTTATATAGATTGCTCAGTTAGGATCAGATCACTCTGTTCACACGGTGAAAATAACGATAGAGGGAAGGAACGGATCGAGAAGGGCGCTAGCATTGAGAGCTCAGAATGGCCTGCGACGGGCCCTGCCCGTTAGGCCCCTATAGCCCCTAAAAGCATAAAGGAACAAGAATGACCCTACCTCTGTCCAGGAGGGGGGCCCCTTCGCGGAGGTACCTTTCGGTGGGCAAATGCAGTTGAGGGTCCCCAATCACTCTTGACTTTGATCGTTGAGCTGGGGGTCGGAACGCTCAATCCGAGTAGCTGGGTTGGGCTGCTTTTCCTGACATGCACACATCATCCAAGACTCACGGCCATGGGAGCGTTGAAATTGAACGTTGAAGGGGGACGCATAGCGTCCATATTTTGATTCGTGATATTTGGTCATTATCTCCCCCCATAAGGGTTTTGTTGTAAAAAGAACATCGCTGGAAAGACGTCACCGCGCGAGTCTCATGACGTCCGATGGCGACGTTTCTCATCGGACAGGGCCTTTTGAAGTCATTACCATCAGTCATTGCAGTTCCCAAAAGAAGTAGTTTTAAGTTCGTTCCCGTTCCTGCCTACGCACCTCCTCCTGGAAAACATTCCGCCCGGGCGAGTGGGGCGGTGGACTCGTTGGTTCGAGTTGGATATTCGCGTCGTTCTTCAGTCCGCGGCTTTTGGGCGGACCGGCGACGGTTTCGTGGTATTTTGCTGCTGCTGCGGCAGCGGCGGCCGCGTGACGGCGGCGTCGGCGGAAGCATAGCCAGAGCATTACGCCGACGATGGCTAGGGTGATGAGGATGACGGGGAGTATGATGGCGACTAGGTTCGGACTTGAGCTGGAACTGCCGTCGATGTCGAGTGCTGGGCGGATGGTGAAGACGGGGCCTGTGACATTTTGCTGCTCGTCTGTGATGGGGTCGTTGTACATGAGGATGAGGGTCATGTTATTCGAGTCTTTCTCTTCGAGATCGCCGACGCGTGGGGTCCAATACGCCCATCCGTCGCCGCCGCGGATATTTGTTACGGAGAATGCGGGTGCCGCATCCATATTTCCGGTGTTACTGACATCATACCCGACGATTCCAATTGGCGTGTTTGGGTCCTCGAAGAAGGTAGTGTCCCAGGTGACTAGAGGCAGAAAAGGTTAGTTGGGGGAGGGGCCGCGACTCAGACTTGATTTAAGCTTACTGTAGTACGTTGTCTCCACGTGCAGAGTACTACCACGTCGCGGCTGGCAGAAGGGAGCGTCGGTGCCCGGGTTGTTGTTGCATACGGAAAATACTCCTCCAAATCCTAACGTGTTGCTGGCTTGCGGCGGCGGAGGCACGCCGGTGCTTGTTGTGAGAGCGCCGTTGGTCGCGGTGACGGTGAAGACGCTGCCGGTAAGCGAGTACGGCGGCGGGCTGAGGGTGGTGCGAGCGCCATTGCTGGTGACGACTGATGGTGTGATTGTTTTTGGTTGACCTTCCTCATCGACGGTGATCCATTCGTTGACGGGGCCGGGGCCTTGTCGAGCTTCGATGGCGACGGCGGATGATGTCGCAAGTAATGTTGTCGCAGCGAGTGCTGACAGGAGGAGTCGTGTATTTGAGAACATGGTCTGGACTCTGCGTGGGTCAAAGGCCGGAGGAGCTTAGACGTCGTGTTCGGGGAGGAGGCATTCGGCCTTCGTGTGGTATGCCGTGCCACTATTCCGTCTATCGTGTGTCGCAAAAAAATAGGAATCGGGGATGGTGAAGAAGCTCGACACGGGACGTCTTAACAGACGGAGCGACGACCAAGGAGGAAAAAAAAACAGAGCAGATCGACTGATGAACCAACCCCTAGGACGAAGTGCAGCCGTACCTTGCTGGGCCTGAAATAATAAGCGGCAGCAAGGGAGCGGAGAGATGGGACCCAGCAGGAGCGGATGGTTGCCGGCTGGGGGACTCGCAACGCGTCATACGAAAGGAAAATGGAGGGGCATCTGGCGGTGGCCTGTCCCTCTCGTGCAGCTATTACTGCGTGCTCCAAGCAAGCAAGGCTAGGCAAAGCAGGCAAAGGCTCTCTTGGCTTCGGGCTTTGGATGCTTGGGTGCTTGGGGTGGCTGGCGGCAGCGGCAGCAGCAGTGTCCGTAGCAGCAGCGAGAAAAAAACTGGCAGAGAAGAAGCAGACGATAGTGACGGCCGGCGGTGGGCTACCGTGGGCATATGGGCGCTGAAATGGAGTGAATCAGGTGGAATGGGCTTGCTTCTTGTGCTCCGCCTGTCCCGCTCCCAAGGTCTTTGGCGAGGCGCGGCGCTGGCATCGGCACCAATGAGGAGGATTCTGGGCGTGAGGGCGCATGCTTGGCAAGAGACAATCGCGGGCATGGCACGGCAGCGTGGCAACCGGTTGATAATGGGCGGAGACTGCCAAGGAGGCTGGTGATAGGTTGAGTAATGGGCTCAGAGGCACCAAGAGGGTCTCGGGGGTCTTGTGGTGGGAGCTTGGACGGCTTGGACGAGTCGACGAGCACGTTGTTGTCTCGGCAAGCTCCAGTATTGCTCTTGGTATTTCTTGGGTGCTGGTGGTCGAACTTAGAATGCCCCTGTCGATGCGGTATTGGCGTTTCTGGGCACATGTCTCACGGCATGTCGACGGTTCGATGTAGACGAATGATCAGAGGCCTTCGCGCGATGCCGCCGCAGACCTCGCCGTTGAACCGTTGCGTTTCCATTGCCGCATTGCCGTGGTCGTGACTGATTGCCGGTTTTGTCCCGTCCACCGCATGTTGAACGATGCACTTTAGTCTTTTTCATCTCGTCTCGCTGTCATGAGTGTTCGTGTCTTGACTCTTGACATCCATCTGGCAGCTCAAACCAGGCCGCGCCAAAGCCTGTGCGCTGATTTTAGCTCGGGCAAGCCGCAGACGAACACCAGTCGCACATTTTCCTGGGCAGACAGCGACTGAAGCCCCCCAAGCCGGGACTGGCGACAGGCAATGGAACGCCAAGGATTGGCTCTTTGGATTCGGCATGGAGGGGCGATACGACGGCGACAGGGAACATGGCAATAGGGTCGGGGCCACGGATTGCGGTAGACTCGAATGCGGGGGTGGCCAGCAAGCCCTGCCCTCCACCCTAAGCAGTCTGCGCAGCCAATGTCTTGCGCGAAATCAGCGACGGCGACAAGGTGTCTGCCTGGGTTCAGTGTCTTCAGAGGGCTGTTTCTGGTCGTTCCAAAGCCATCGCCGCCGTCCTCGGGATGCGATCGCCCAGCGCCGGAGTGCTGCTCGCAGGGGGGTCTAAAAAGGACCCACAGGGGTGTAGCTATACTAGAAAAATAGATCCTCTGCGTTATGCACACTTTATGCTTACCCATATAGTGATTTTTTTTCCTATAGGTATATAGCTATATAAGTAGGGCCCCTATATAAGTAAGCTATATATTACCTTAGAAATAGGTATAGCTTTAATCCTTACCCTAGCTATATATAGCTTATATTTAGTATATACTTTATATCTCCTCTACTTAAGCTTACTTTTTTCTTTTCTTCTCTTAAGTATATTATAATAATTATAATTAATATAAAAATATAAAAAGTACTTTTTTTAATATTAATTTAGTATATATTAATAATATTTTAGATATCTATCTAAGAATTTATTAATACTAATATTAATAATATAGTTAATTTATACTTCTAGTTTAGCTATTTCTATAGTATATTTAATATATATAAAGCTTATATTAAAACTATTATAAAACTAATATATTTTAGGTTTAATTATAAATAATAACCTTAACTTTTAGCTTAATAATAGGTTTTAGTATACCTTATATATATACTTAGATTTAGGTTAATATATCTTAAACTAACCTTATTAATATTACTTTAGCTATAAATATTAATATATTTTAAGTTATCCTCTATAAGTTTAGTATATACTAAGTATATCTAATAGCTACTTCTAACCTTATTAAACGCCTCTTTAGTATAAATAGCTATATATAAGTTTAGTATTTATTATACTACCTCTTTATATATATTAATAATATTTTAACTATATAGTTAATATTAGTAATAGCTATATATATAGTGTAGTTTTCTACTCTTAGCTAGCTATATATTTAGGATATTCTATATATATATTAAGTACTTTCTAACTTAACTCTTATAGTAATACTATTATAGTTACTAATAATATTTTAATATAAGTATATCCTTTTTTTTTAGCTTATATTATATATATACTAACTTTATATAGTTATAAACCTAACTTATATTAACCTAAGTAGCTTAGAGGTTATTATAAGTATAAAGTATATTACTTCTTAGTATATACTTAATATATATTAATTCTATATAGTACTTTATATCTCTTTATATACTTTAGTACTTAGTATAATACTATCTTTATATAGGAACTTAAGTATATACTCTTTAGTTTTTTTATATATATTATATTAATATATTATCTAGTTATAGTTCTAAAAATAGCTTTATTAGCTACTTTACTAACTAAATAGAAGCTTTTATATAAATTTATCTTTTATATTACTTATATATATATATTACTAATATCTAATATAGCTATATTAATCTAGCTTTCTATAAGACTTATAGATTATATTTCTATTATATAAGTTATATATATATATAACTAGAGGATACTATATACTTACTATATATTTACTATATACTTTATATATACTAACTATACTCTCTTAACTTATAGTAATTATTCTATACTATAAATAAAGAGGGAGTAAGTTCTATTTTAATAAGTTTTTTATTTACTCTTTAGAATTATTTTTAAACTTTTACGCTAATTTAAGTTTAAAAGTAGTTTAAGTTATAGAGAGGGTATATATTAAGTATAGATTATACTTACTTTTACTTAATATAATATATAACTTAAACTATAATTATAAGATAATAATAGAGGAATTAAGAATAGGCTTTATATATATAGAAAATATACTAATAATCTTATAATATACTACTTACTTTAGTATTATAACTAAAACTCTTTTTAGTAGTAAGTATAAAATATAACCTTATCTTATATTATACTTCACTTCTATATATACTAACACTATATATAAGCTAGTACTATTTATATATATAAGCTTATACCCTCCTCCCCTTTTTAGTAGACCTTTAATAAGAGTATACTCTAGATATATTATACCTATTTATAATAAAAGTTAACTTTAATCTAAAAGCTTATATTATTAATAAAAAAGCTACTAAAGGTATATTTTATACTCTACTTATCTTATATATATACTAATTATATATTAAGTAAAAGTAATAACTTAGCTACTATTACTACTTCTTTATATCCTTATTATAATATATATTTTACTTAATCTTAATATATATACTATATATACTAACTATATTTTTAAACTAATTTACTAAAGAGTAAGGAGAGTAATAAGTATAACTTATTAAAGAGGAAGATAATAATAATAAAGAGGATTAAGCTTAGATATATATAGAGGATATATATAGATAATATATATAATAGTTCTAAAAACTATAGATCTTTTATTAGCTTTAGCTTTTAATATACTATATATATATATAATATATATATATATAAAGTAGTAGAATACTTCTCTTTTTAGCTAAAATATTATAATTAGTATATACTTTATATATATATAATTTATTATAATACTTAATTAATATAAGGTTTTTCTTATTATTTTTTTATAACTCTATATATATATAAACTATCTTATAAATCCTCTCTATTACTTAATTTCTATTTAAGTTAAGTAATCTCTTCTTAAAGTTTATATTTATACTTCTAAGCTTAAAGTTTATAAGCTTTTTACTTAAATTAAAGAAGCTCTTAGTTTACTTATTCTATATTTAAATTTTATATATCTCTAACTTAATATTAATATAAGTAAAGAGTAAATAATAATAATAGAAAAGGTATACTATACCTAAGTAGAGTATATACTAACTATATACTCTACTTAAGTAATTTTTAAACTAAAATTATATTCTATATATTTAACTTAAGTATTAAATTTAATATTAATAAATTTAGAGAGTTAAATAGGTTATAAGGGATATATAAGTATTTTTTATAGTACTATATATACTATTACTAATATTAATATATTTACTAAAAGTTTTTTATAATATATACTAACTTTAAGTTATCCCTCTATATATATAAGCTTTAACTTAAGTATAGTTACTACTAAGAGATAGCTTAAAATATAGTATATTTAGTCTTAAACTTATTTTAATATATATAATATATTAGTAAAAAATATATTTACTTTAATATAGTTTAAAGTAGAAACTAATTATAACTAATAATAAAGTTATCTTAAGTATAGCTTAACTCTATAAAGTTAGTATACTTCTATATAAAGGTTTACTATTAGGCTAATATTTTACTAAAAGATTAAATAAGAGTAGCTATAATCTATCCTTTCCTCTTTTTAATAAACTAAAACCTAATATTAAGCTAAGTTTTATATATACTCTATATATACTAAAGATATTCTTATTTATCCTTTACTTCTTAAAGCTTAAATAGCTCTAAAGTAATAAAATAGTTTAAATACTTCTTTTATTAGTTTTAGAGAATATATACTTTATAGAATATAAGTAAATACTATAAATACTTTTTAATAGTTTATAATAGGTCTTATTTATATAAGTAATTACTAAAACTTAATATTAATATAATATTAGTATATATAGTATATTTATAAGGTATATATTTATTATAAGCTTACTTTATATCTATATTAGTTATAATAGTATATACTATATTATAAGTTATAAAGTATATATATACCTATTAAACTAAAAAGCTAAAAACTACCTTAATTTAAATAAAGATACACTTAAAGAGAATAATATAGCCCTCTTATAAGTTTATATTTATCTAGATATAAGTATATAACTTAAGATCTATAGAGTATAAAGTTAGTAAGTATATTATATATATAATATATATATAGTATATATATTATAACCCTTCTTACTACTTATAAACCTTAAATAGGTTTATATCTCCTTATACTATCTTAAATAATATATTAACCTTAAGATATTATGCTTTTTAAAATATATATATATATATTTATATTATATAGATAATATAGAAATCCCCACTTAGAAGCTATTAAACTTTATAGATCTATTACTCTTATATAAGCTTTACTTTATTAAAAGTAAACTTATATAAAACCTCTATATATAATTAGCTTATATATAATATATATAAAGGATAAACTAACCTATATATAAATTTCTAGCTAGAAATTATAGAAAATAAGCTCTCTATAAGAGGATAGCTACTTTATCCTTATTATTAAATATTATACTTATTACTTAAAATAAGTTAACTTTAAATTAGTTATAGATTTAATATATATTTAGATAGAGAAGAAGCCTACTTATAAATAGAGTTAGCTTATACTAAGTATATACTAAAGATATAAGAGGTATATATATAGAAAGAGTAGTAATATTAAGCTTATTTAAGAAACTAAGAACTACTTTATTTATAAAGTATAAAAGTAGCTATAAAAGAGGAAATAAAATATATATATATAAGTTATATATAAAGAGAAAGATAAATAGAAACTTAGTAAAGTTAAGAAGTATATAGAAGTTAAACTTAACTCTATATAGTAATATATTTATCTTATTATTACCTTAAAAGTAAGAGAAGCTTAATATATAGTGAGTATATATAAATAATACTTTATATCTATTACTTACTATAGCTTTAATAGCTTACTTCTATATTTCTAATATATATATAATTTATCCTAATTTTATACTAGCTACCTATCTTAATTATATTATAAAAATACTTAATATTAACTCTATTTTACTTAATAAGTATACTATAAATAAAATACTATAGCTCTAAAAAGCTTAGCTTTAAATAACTAATATAAAAGATTTATACTATATATATACTTAGCTTATATTAGAAAAGTATAGAGATAATACTTATATTATATTATTTAAATATCTAAAATATCTAATATTAGTAAGTCTTTTTAGGTTTCTAAAATAAAAACTATAGCTTCTAAATATAGAAGCTATTAAGATACCTCTACTATTTATACTAAAAAGCTATATAAAAGCTAGCTATATTATTAGTATATATATAGTATATATAAAAAGTAAGTATTAATTTTTATATATATTTAATTAACTTATCTATAATTAATTTAAAAGCCTTATAAGTACTTTTTATAATATATAGTTCTTATAATATTTTAATAAAATCCTCTTTATTTTATACTATATTTAGAGTTATAACTAAAAGGTATATAAACTTATAATACTTAATACTACTATATTAATAAGACTAATATTAAACTTAATTTATATTTTTTTTAAGTTTAAAATAATATAAATAGATATTTAGTATATATAGAGACTAAACCTACCTTAAAATTAAATATAAACTCTTTATAATCTTAGAGTTCTTATAATTTAAATACTAAATAGTTTAAGTAATATTTAGAATAAGCTTTTATATATAGAAATATAAAAAGTTTCTATTTTAAATATTATAAGAAATATAGTAAAAAACTCTATTAAAATAAATCTTAAGATATATTAAAGTAGTAAAATAGTTATATATAATATATATAGTAACTTAATAGCTTCTACTTTAAGCTATAAGAATATTTTAAGCTTTAACTATATCTTATATATATACTTAGTATATATAGAGTATATAAGTAGTATAAATTAAAAAGAAACTTACTTTAGTTAAGCTTATTTTATAAAATATACTCCCTTTATCTTATATATTATCTTTAGATAAATTATTATACTAATAAGTTTAAATATTAAGCTAGTAAGTAATATAATAAGTTAAGCTTATAATAAGATTATCCTACTTAAGTTATCTCTATTTTTCTTTTTATTATTTAGTGTTATCTAAAATAAAAAAAATATTAAAGTTAAAAAATAAATTATTATTTATAAATATAGCTAAAGAGCTAATAAAGTTAATTAAAGTTAATAGAGAGTCTATTATATATAGATTCTTAAAAAGAATAAAGTTAAGATATTAGAAATATTTAGCTTAAGAATAGTATATTTTAGGAATAAGTTCTATATATATATAGTATATCTTTATTATATAGAAGAGAAAGGGTAATAAGTATTTTCTTATAAGCTATTAGTTATAATATATATATAATATATACCTAAGATAATATAACTCTATTATTAATATCTATTATAATTATATTCTACTATAATATAGCCTTTATTTTATTTAGATATAGGTATAGCTTAAAGATAGTTTAAATATAGTAGAGTGGACTATGAGGGGAAAGTTATGCTTATATAGCTTAAAAGATCTATTCTTCTAGCACTACCACAGCCCCCTACCTGCTTTTTAGACCCCCCTGCGAGGTGTACACCCGCCTAGCGCAATGTCACCAATGACATGGGACTGACGCTCGTACCGTACCGTCGAAGTGGCTTCTGGAAGGGATCTTGAGGGACGTTTCGGGATATTTCGAGATGACAGGCAGCGGGGGGAAACGCCCATCTGCTCGATTGACGCTTGATGATTGATTCATCCCATCATTGCGAACGTCGAGGATGCCCTGGGGTTGCGCTCTGGACGAACCAGGTTGTGTAACCGCCCAGGAAAGTCTAGCCGGATCGCATGCCCGCAACTGTGTCAGAGGCAGCTGCACGACACGCTGACTGACTTGGCTGAAGTTCGAAAAGGTGGGATGATTGCGATTGCGATTGCGATGGCTCGCGGCGTGAAAGAAGACGACTCGGTGGTTGGTCAATTTGAGGGCGAAGAAGGAATCCAGAAACAAAAGGCCCTTGGCTCTTGGCTCTGCTCCCTTGGGACTTGGTTGCCAAACGGCCAGGCTTGGCTTTGTGACCATCGAACTGTCGATCTGGGCGAGCAGCTCGCTAATCCAGGCCATGTGGATGCTATGCCGTAAAAGTGAAGATTTTGCTATTTTGTGAAGAATTCGTTTATGAATTTTTATATAACTAGGGATATATAAAAGGTCCCCCTTACTCTAACTACCCCCTATATATCTAACTACCTTTATTAACTACTACTCTATTAAGTTATAGTACTACTTTAAGTTCTACTAATAAGCTCTCTTATTTTAAATAGTTTAATTAGTTTACTTTATAATACTAGTTATTAGTTATTTTATTATTTTTAAATACTTTAGTAATATCTTTAAATTTATTAAATATTTTAAAAAAAGATAGATTATTATAACTATATTAGTAGAAGATAATATATATTAATAAATAATAGAAAAATAATATTTCTTTAAATTTATTATAGTTTTAAAAAAAAAGTATTTACTTTAAAACTTATAAATATTATACTCTTTTTCTCTAATAAACTAAATAAAACTATTACTATTCTTAAAATAGTAATTATAGAAGTAGTAAATATAGTATTACTTTAATATTTTAGTATAATAAGTTATAATAGTATAAAAAGAGAGATACTTACTCCCTATAATTAAAGTAATTTATACTCTTTTTATATACTCCCTTAAGTAGCTATAGAAGTTTCTCTACTATCCTAGCCCTTAAATATTTCCCTATAAGAGTTATATAGTAGTTAATAAAGTACGCCTCTAGGCGGCAAACTACGAAGAAAAAAGTTAGAAGGGAAGAAAGTGAAGATTTTGCGCATCGGATCTGGCGATGTTTGAGTGACAGAAACGGGCATGGAAATGCGCCGGCCACAACGCAACGGAAGGAAGGGCCCCTGTGTTCCTTCCCACATTCTTCGGGTAGGGGCCACCCACCACCACTGTTTGCGTTGATGCACTGGACACACACTTTTCCCCTCGTCGCCTCCAACAAACTCGGACACCTCCCGTCGCCATCACCACCACCACCTCCATCAACCTCCATAAACAAGATCCCGCATCCTTGAACGCTACCAGACACCCGCCGAGACACCGTTCAGGAACCATCAAATGACATCCCGGGCTAGCAGCGGCGGTGAGCCTAATTTGGCGCCACGAAACATTCAGCTGCACCCGGCCGCAACGAGACGGAGAGACATGCGATGACGCCCTCGCTTGTTGACGATGTCTCTAAGGTCTCTTCCATGAGGTCCTCGCTCGCTATTCGCAGGAGCATCTTCGCATCGGCCCCTCAGCTCAATGCCAAACCTCGGGGAGCCTCGTCGTCATCCTCAATGCCCCTCCTCGCAGTCGTCGGCACCAGGGCCAAAACCTCAAAGTCGACCGGCGACCTGCCTCGTTCGGCCGCCATCGGGACGTGGGACCCTCGCGTTTCCACCGAACAAGATGCAGCTAATGCTGTCTTGCATGCTTATTCCCCCACATCGAACCCGCCGGTGCCATCTCGACCGCAAATGTGCGTCTTCTCGCCCAAGTCTGACAGCTTAATGCAACCGCAACGCCATCGCATGCACCAATCAGCCCAGCCGCCGTTCCGCCATCCTGCATCCGCGCCGAATCGGTCCCAGCCCCTCACGATCCTCTGGGCGGAGTGACGGCCATGTTCCGCTCCAGGAGTGTCTTTTTGCTGGCCACCTGGCACAGCATCGGGATGTTTCAACTGCACGGCTTTCGGCTCCAAGCCCACGTTCTTGGCATATTTTTCATGATGGCATCACCAACTGCCGCTGCTCGACTGCCACTACCACCATCCCAAGAAGCGAGCGACAAAAGCAATTCCGACGCCATGGGACGACTCGAGGGGTTTAACATGGGCAGATATGCATCTCAGAGGCACAAGCTCGCCCATCATCGGCCACCACCGCGCACCATTCGTCAATCCCCCAACCCGTGGGTCATGGCCTGTTACCCGCCTCTCAGCCGCCGTTCCTCATTGCGCTAAAAGAGTTCTAAGCTCCAAGGAGGCACACAGGATCGTCTCCCCGCAGGCATCTCGACCTCTTGCCAGGCGGAGAGGGGGACATCCACGAGCCATCTGCCAGTGTCTTTTAAAGTGGAGTTGGCGCTGGCTTACCTTGACAGCCTGTCGGCTGAGACCTCGCTACTCGTCGCGTGGGATTCCAGCCGCCCAGCTTACGCCCACGTTTGAAGCCTTGTCCTTTGTCTTTCGCCGTCTACAAATCCCAAAGTGCCTTTGGATCTATTGAGATAAGGCGGGGCAGGAATTCGCAGACGGCTTCAATTTCTCGTCATGAAGGGTCTACAACACGTCGCCCTGGTGGCTGCTGCTGCTACGGCGGCCGCCGCGCAAACGTGTGCCGACGTGATCGTACCAAGCTACACGCCTCCTCAGATCGCCGCAGGCTGGCAAGCACAGCTGGTTGCGAATGGTTATAAGAAGCCACGGACTATCCATGTCGATAGCGAGGGTGCGCTGCTTGTTCTCGACGCCGCCGTGGGCGTTTACCATGTCACCTTCAAGGACAATGGCGGGACCTGTCTCACGCTTGCCGAAAGCAAGCTCATGATCAACAATACCCGCGTACGGCCAACATCAACTTGAATCAAAGTCCAATCGCTGACGCTTCATCTAGTTGACTCACGGCATGGCTCTCTCTGAAGATGGCAAGACTATCTATGTCTCTTCGGTCTCTCAGGTCCTCGCTTGGGCCTACGACCAACAGGCCGGCACTGTCAACGCAGAGCCTGCCGTTGTTATCGACAACATGGCGAACAATGACCAGACAACGCGTACCCTGGTCATGTCACAGGCGTCCAAGGATTGGCTTGTTGTCTCCCGCGGTGTCGATGAGAACTTCGATGTCGATGCTTTGGATACTTCATCTGGACATGCCCAGGTCAAGGCCTTCGACCTGAGCAAGGTGGGCAATGACCCCTTTGACTTCAATACCGACGGCAAGCTATTGGGCTGGGGCATTCGCAACGCCGTTGCTGTCGCCGAAGATCCCGCAACGGGCAACATCTGGGCGATGGACAATTCTATTGACGATATCACCCGCAACGGCTTTGACATCCACGGCAACAACCCTGGTGAAGAGTTGAACCTGCTTGGCACCGTCGCGAATGAGACCGAAGCTGGAAACTACGGCTACCCCCGCTGCTTTGCCGTTTGGGACACCAGCATTCCGCTCAACGATTCTCTTAAGGTCGGGGACCAGTTCTCGATGGAACAGAACACTACCATGAATGACACCCGCTGCCATAACGACTACATCGCTCCTCGGTTGACTTTTCAGCCGCACACTTCTCCCGTCTTCCTCAAGTTTGACAAGGACGGCTCTCGCGCCTTCATGTCCTTCCGCGGCAGCTGTGAATTAAACACTCACCGAATAACCAAGCAGCGTGCTAATCGTTTTCGTAGACAACCGTCCTAAACCCGTCGGTTATGCCTTGACCGCTGTCGAGTTTGCCAGGGGCGAACCTATCGCCAGCAGTGACTCGACTGATGCCCTCGAGAACATCTTGTACAACAAGGATCTCAGTGCTTGTCCCGATCAATGTTTCCGACCGGTTGGCCTCGCCTGGGACTCCAAGAACAGACTCTTTATGACTTCCGACAGCACTGGCGAGATCTACATCCTCCAGCAGAATGATAGCTCGCCTACCTCTACCTCCGCAGGCTCCATCGTTACCTCAACTGCGAAACCCGATGCGGCGAACAGCATGGCGCCATCTCTAAGTCTCGGCTTCGCATCTCTGTGCAGCTTTTTGTTTCTGTACTTCTAGTCGCTTATTCAGACGAGTTAGTGAAGAGTCCTCCAATTGAATTTGTAACCATGAGATGGTTCCTGTAGACTGGCGCATGAGATATGCACTGCTTCTCATATAAAGGCAACTTTTTGCAGCCGTTCGCCATCAATGGAACCACGCTTACTAAGAAACAAGTGGTGTTTTCATTCAGCTCAAGCCTTGGCGGTACGACGCAACATTCGAGGCATGCCACCTTGCTCACGGACTGCAGGGCTTTCTCGACCTCAAATCAGGCTAAGACCACGGGATTTGTCGGGCAAAAGGCCGGGGACAACCGATAGGAGACGTCCACGTATCAGGACTGGGGCACACACCCTTGTCAGCTTGCCTGGTGCTGTTGTTCATAAGAGCTGACAAGTCCCCACCAGAGAACAGACTGCTTGGTCACAGCCTGATTTCGAATACTATCTCCCGGCTTTTTGTTCAATCTTTCTAGCAGATTGTGTTTCGGTATTTCCCCGGGCACAGTCAATCTGTTTGCTGCCATGCTTTGCGAGTACTGCCTTCCGATCTTTCAAGGAATTGAGAAATCTTTCCATCCCGACTGGAAGCCATCTAAGCGCCAACCAGCGGGAGACTTGCTCAAGAAACCTCACCATCCGAACGGGAAGTCACTTGAGAACTCAGTTACACAAGGCTGTCTTATTTGTAAAGGACTGGCCTGGAAAACAAGGGACTATTCCCCCGTTGAACTTAATGAGTCGTCATGGACGTACTGCCTTTACAATTCGACTTTGGGGCAAGATGATTCCATGCGTATCAGGTTTGAACCTACAAACGGAAGCGGGTTTGGTGAACCGGAATACTTCGTTGTGGTCCCTTGCCGTTTCTTGGACACAAAGTCATCGATTGACAACAGGAACGGTATATTGCCTGTTTTCGATTTGTTGCAGGCTGCTCGAGAATGGATGCGTTTGTGCTCGGAAACGCATGAGGGTTGCAAAGGACCCCACCACCCAGAGACATTTCCTACTCGTTTGCTGGAGATAGGGATCGCTGGAGTAAAGCTGATCTTGACAAAGGACAAGAAACCAACCGGAACTTATGCTGCCCTGAGTTACTGTTGGGGCCCGCCTCCTTACAAATTCCCACGCCTTACAACTTCGAACATGGACGAGATGTTGGAGTCCGGGATTCCAAATGCAGTACTCCCGCCTGCCTTTCGTGAAGCTATCAGCTTCGTACAGGACCTAGGCATTCATTACATTTGGATCGACTGCCTTTGCATTATCCAAGAAGGCGCTAGCAGTGCTGCGGACTGGAAATTCGAGTCCTCCAATATGAAATCCGTTTACTCGAACTGCGGATTATGCCTGTCACTCGACCGGGCCAGATCCCCACAAGAGAGCATCTTACATGGTCCAACTCCCGAGTTCATGGCACCATTCGAAATCAACACCACGGGGATTTTCGATGCGGACGACTCCTCTACCGGGAGCACAAAGTGCGTAGTGTTCGCCACGCATTACTTCCGCAATAGCCTCTACCAACAGCCTCTTGGTTTCCGAGCATGGGCTTTACAAGAGAAAGTTCTCCCGAAGCGTGTGCTAGGATTCGGCGAGGGTGAACTATTCTGGAGCTGCAGGCAGCTGCCGCATGCGTGTGAATCGTTCCCCTCAGGTATAGCCTCCTCGGTTGTGCGAGGCTTGACGTTCTCTCCTTCATTCATCCCAGTTACATCTGACTTAACAAAGTTATTCAATACCTGGTGTGGTTTGGTCAGTGATTACTCAAAGCGAAGCCTCACGTACCCGGAGAAGGACAAGCTGGTGGCGTTTTCCGCGATAGCTTCACTGATGGAAGAGGCAACCAGCGACCAGTGCATTGCCGGCCATCTCTGGAAGTCCATCCCACGGAGCCTCATGTGGCAGCGCATGCGTCAAGGTTACCGTGGATCCAGCGCGGGTCTAAAACTCAGGAAGAGTCTCCGCATCCCGAGTTGGAGCTGGGCATCTGTGGACAGCATGGTCTCGGTCTCCGACGCGAAGTTGCACTATCATACGCCTTTGGCACACTCTATTGGCTACAGCGAGCCATCAGTACAGAACGAGGACGTGGCGATGATGTCATCGGTACTGCTAGAGCTGAGTGTTTATTTCATCACAGGAACGATCTACCAGCGGTCCCCTCGGCGCTTTAACATTGATCAACCGGCGGCCTTGGCCAGCATCTCAGGCTTCAATGTAAACCGCGACGACGAGCCAGATGACCTAGAGGATACCCAGGTAGTATTCTGCCCAATTTCCTTGCAACCGGACACTTTCTATTTCCGAAAACATCGTGATGTGATCTATGGAGTGTTTCAGGTGGAAACAGGGGGAGAAGTGGGTGGTAGAAAGGTATACGAGAGAATTGCACAGGGGAGCATTGTTCTCAACCAAGGATTGTCGTGGCATGAGGTTGTCAAGGACTTGGGAATGGAGAAATCTCCCATTTTGCTGGGTTGAGATACCATTTGAAGATACCTTCACTGGAGCTGAAAGTTAGATCAACGCCAAGGCGTAGCATAAGGAAGAGTACGAGACCAGCGACAAGATTTCGATCACCACGTTACAGTAAATAACAGACCGGCTTTCACACTTGGTCTGAGCACTCTTTAATCACACAAACATACCTAAGTACATTAGTACCTTAAATAGATAGGAGGAACGTCCTGCTTCAAGTACTAAACTTTCCTATTACGAGTGATAAACCTATCTATTCATAGTAACCACTCCTTTGCTCCTAACATA
This sequence comes from Colletotrichum sp. SAR 10_76, assembly GCA_025327145.1. Taxonomy (NCBI): domain Eukaryota; kingdom Fungi; phylum Ascomycota; class Sordariomycetes; order Glomerellales; family Glomerellaceae; genus Colletotrichum; species Colletotrichum sp. SAR 10_76. The sequence continues at coordinate 91,296 of JAKMWU010000161.1, read as the reverse complement.
AAGCCGGTGGAGTGTCAAGAACCGCGCTTAATACATCACGAGAGTAAAAAAGGGAGTGCAAGGGTGATTTGAACATCTGAACTACAAAAAGGGTCTGCGAGAGTGTCGCGTGACTTGGGCAGTAAAGGTGGCCGGCCTTAAACCACTGAGCCAAACTTACTCGATCTACGACCGGAAACCTCGTGGCGGAAGGGGCGAGGCAACTGCCATAAGTAGGTGCCTTCCGCGTGAGGTGAGGTCACCCAAAGTCTCAGGTAGGGATTCAGAGCCTTTAGCTATTCCAGTCACTCATCACGTAAAGTATCAATGGTTTCCATTTTACATCGAGCCGTTTACGAAGCTAAGGATCTCTAGATTTGATTTGGCGGGGTTCTGTTCTTGTATCAGCTTGGATGGAAGAGATGCTGAGGGCATCTAGAAGCTTCCTGAACAGCCGCTCGCCAGTCACAGGCTGCCCATCGTAATTGCCATTTTTGTCTATTCCCATTTCTCAGCTTGTGTTGTGAGTGTGACCTGGGACTAGGTGAAGTTGCATGCTTACTTCTGCCGGAGGGTGAGCAGGGCTGCGCCTGCCTTTCCTGTTCAATCACTCATCAGGCCAACCATAGCATTGAGTTAGGAACAGCATCATAATCTCCAAGTTTCCCTAGTGCGTTCGTAGACCTACTGTGGAAGGAACTGTCTGGGAAGTCTCATGGCAAGGTCGATTCACGATTTAGGTGCCTTTGGATAGGGATACCATAAGTATGCTGCTGCCATGTCCTCAGAGTGAGGACGGTCACTTAATTGCCATAGAAACAGCCCCCTGAGTTGAAATAGATTTGCTCTTTTGGTAGAAAGTGCGCTGAAGGTTGTGCCCCTAGTGCCTCCAGCCCTCGCTCCTTCTCTTACTTCCCCGGCGCACCTGCCTCAGGCTCTGCGTCTACGTCCGTCGTCTCGCACATCCGTCACTGTCTCGGAGGATAAAAATCCCCACCCTCCATCTCAGATCTCCCAACTCTTTCTCTCCTCCACCACACTTCAACAACTTTCACTTTCACATCTTATCACAACAATAACAATGGGTCTTCAGCACTTGATAGTAGACCATTTTAGCATCCTTCTTTCATCACATCTTTTGCCTTGAAGCCTGGAAGGAAAGCAATGTTCAAGTCTTTGGATTATTGTTCTGAAGCTGTGAGTATTTGTTCTTTCCTGTGTTCTTCTTACCTATCCACTGCCCCCCCAAATTTGACCAGCAGTTTTGCTATCTGGCTTTGCTTCTTTGACCCCTTCCCTCGCTCCTGCCGTCAAGATGGGTTGTCCCAGTGGCCAAAATCTTTCCTCAGTTTTCACCGCCCAAGCCCAACTTCCCTTGCTTCCTCTGTTCAAGCCATTGTAAACTTTTACCGGTCATCACGTGCCCAGCACCGCTCCTTCCCCGCCGCTCTTTTCCTTTCGGCTGATCTACCGCCTTCGATCCAGAAGTTCAGAGCGAGATCAGGCGATCAAAGGCCGTTCGATCACGTGGAGCCCGTCGTCCTCCCCTCGCACAGAGCAAACCAAAATTTCCTGTCTCACGCTTCCTCCACACTCCAGCCAAGTCAGACCACCATATCTGGGAAACCTCCCAGTACTGCCTCGAAGCACGAGAAGAGCATTTTCGGCCAGGCTTTGTCATGATCATCTCCCCGATCTACTTTGCTATACACGCTTTCTTTTGGGACGTATAGAACTCCTGCTGTGGCCCAAACACCGCGGGAAAGTGCAGTGCGCTCAGTCTCGGGGTAAGTCTCACCAGCCTCAGCATTCGCAACACCATGACAATGCTCTGCTCCAAGGCAGTCCAAATGAAGATCGTTACTCGGTCTTCTGCTCTGTCGGCAATATTGTGGGCTTCTGGCAAGTGCCAGGCCCGTCGACTTACTTTTGCTTCATTCCTCAGCCCATACCTCTTTCAATTCAGTGTGATCTTTTGCTGACTTTTGAAATTGCTCAGGCTCTCAAATGCTTTATTTCACGGCGATGAGGCGGTAATCAAAACCCTCTTGGGTGTTGGCTTTCTCTTCTGAAGACAATGCCAGAAGGTCTGCATCATAATGGTGCTTTGGCTCTTTCTGGGACGGCCGTTTGAATGGCCAGGGAGGGCCGGCCTGACGAAGGCTCATCAAAGGTCCTCCCCCAGGCCTCGTCAATGAAAATGGAGGTCATTGTGACGTTCATGGAGTCTTTTGACTTCAACAAGGTATGTCTCGCATCCAATTCTTTGCTTTGCTTCGGAGATTTGTTTATCTCTTGGCTGTTGTGTCACCTAAAGTCTCGAGTGTTCCTTTCCTCTGGATCTCGTCCTTGTGTCGCAATTTTTCTCTGGCAACTCGAAACTGTGCAAAAATGCTGCTCCCTTGTGTCTTGAACAATGACTGACTTCTTTTTTCGCAGTTTGAATGAAGGAGCGCCGTCTCCGAAAACCGCGCCCTACTGCCGGGGCCCGGGCGAACAACTCCCCCTTTCAATCTCCGGCCCGGGCCTCCCGGCCTTTTCCAACTGCCCACCAAACAATTTGCGGTCAGCCTTTGGGTTGTTTACTGTTTGCCTCTCTTTGGAAGGCTCTTCCAGTACTTCCCCTGCTGGCTTTACGGGGAACGGCTTGGGCTGGTTCCAAGATTACGTTCCGGGGCCGCCGGCCGGCTCAGACATGCTCACGCCAATTTACGGCGGTGGCCGCGTCCTCTCTGCTGAGACTACACAGGAGGCCGGCTGCCGTCGATATTCGGGAACTTCTTTCGGTTGTTTGGAGCAATTTGAGCCCTTGCTCAAATCTTTGGTTCAAATTTGACGTCCAAATTTGATGGCCGGTTCTGCCGTTTTTGGAAATCTTCTATGGGAGAGCGGACGGGATCCCGAGTTTTCCAATGGGTATGGTCGTATGTACTGCTCTTTGCATACGCTGCTGTATTACATGCTTTACTGGCGCCCCGACCGGGGGCCAGTTTCAATTATACGGCTTGTAAGTGCGAACTTCCCTCAACCTCGCGAGACGAGAGATGCTGACTTGACTTCATCGGCAGTTCGAATTATTGAGACGAAGGCCTTTCGTCAATTTTAAGGCCGGCGGTCGGTGATTCCGTGCTCTTGATAGCATCCCGGCCGTCGGACCTTTTTCAATGCTTTGGTTGTGAGTTTCCTCCGCACCCAACTTGTGCCGCAGTGGAACATACTGACTCCCTTCACCCCCCAAGCATTTTGAACTGTTGTTAAAATTTTTAGTTCAAATTTGATGGCTAAATTTGATGGCCGGCGGTCGGTAACTCGTTGCCCACCGAAGCATCCCGGCCGCCGGGCCTGTTCCAAACTTGCCTTTGGTCGGTGCCCCCTTTCGCTCAACATCACAGTGGCAGACGCTAACTCTTGCGACATCACAGGAAAATGTGAACTTTGAACAGTTCAAAGTATTGTTCTGGCTGCCAATATTTGCGGCAGTTGGGTTACCCCCCAAAAGCAAGAAGACACGAGCTATTCATGATTCATTGCGGCGGGGGGGCCCAGCTGCCAGAATCGATCTTCAAACTTGCCTTCGGTCAGTACCCTCTCTTCGATCAACCACGGTGAGAGACACTAACTCGTGCAACTGAACAGGAAAATTTGAACTTGTCAAAGTTCTACATATTGTTCTGGCTGCCAATATTTTTGGCAGTTGGGATTCCCCCCAAAGTAAGACGATGCGAGCTATTCATGATTCATTGCGGCGGGGGGGCCCAACTGCCAGAACAAGTCTTTTCCGGCGGCGGTTTTCGCCGATTCGAGCTACTGTCCCATGTCTTCAGAGCCCGACTGGGTTTACAGCTCTGGGATCTCATGGCCTCACACATTATTCTCGAGGATACCTCCTTTGACGACGACGAGACGGGGGAGGGACTTTGCATTTTCCAATACATCCATGACCTCCAACCTGGGGCATCAAAAGATTTGGTCCGCGATCCTGATCACAGCTTATTGCAAGTTCGGAAGTCACAACTCCTTTGCCTCAATTGTTTCTGGCGCGCCACTGTTCTTCCAATCCTCCCCTTACCGCAGAGGGCTATCCGCTATTGCAAGATCATTGTGTTTGGTAAGCATTCTTTTTGCCTGTTGATTGTGACGTTGCGTTGCTAACCAGTCGCAGGGAAGGCTTCGGAAAACCTCTCACTGCCAATGATGGTCCAGAAATCGATCTCTCCGGGGTCTTGTGTCAACACTTGATTATCATTCCGACACGGCGACCTCGATCTCGCTTACTCACTTGTTCTGCGACCCTTCGAATCAAGATCACGGTGTTTGGTAAGTTCTAGACAATCTTTGCTCGATGGTGGTTAGCCTGACTGACTAAACTTTGCCCAGGACCTCGCTTGCGACATGTCGAATACGTCATCGAGCTCAATTGGGTTCGCTCGTACCAAGACCAATTCCGATGGATAGACCAGGCCTGAAAAGCGAAGACACCTGTGTTTCTTCTACAATATGTCCTCTTACCAAGTGGGCTGTGAAACTTCCTCAACATATCCTGTGGTTTGAGCGACTTGTTCAAGGAATGAGCATACAGCGGCAAGGAAAGAGAGAGACTTGTTGACTGCCGTATGACTCTGACGGAGACATTTGTGTCTACAGGCGATTGTTTGTTGAACTAAAGTATGAGGAAGCTGAAAGGAAAAAAGAACAGAGAGATTTGGCTACGGAAGGGAGGACTCGTGACAGAGGCAGGATGGATGGATGGTTCCTGGGCCGAAGCAATACTCCAATCACATCAAATTTCTTTCATACCATGTCCTCGAACAAAACGAGTAAAGAAAAGCTTCGACTTGACTGCTCGCATTTCTCCTGGGCCAGCGCGGCCCTCTGTCCCTACTTCCTTTCCATTACCTGAACCCACATATCGCTGATGAAGAACAGACCCATCGCATTGTACGCCTTCCAAGGACGCGCCGGATCCATTGGGGCCAGCTCAAAATTGCGAAATAGCTGTGTCGCGAAGTCAGTCAACCGTCTGCCAACTCTTTTGCGTAGACTGACCTCGAATATCGTCTTCGCAAGCTCAATCTGAGCCACGGGTTTGCCCAGGCACATGAACTTTCCGTATCCAAAGACCAGATCGTTGACGCTCTTCATAGCAGTCAGCTTCTCCTCGTCCTCCTCGAACCACCTCTCCGGCCGGAACGTCTTCGCGTCCTCCCCGTACGTCTCCTTGCTGTGATGCATCGCATACGCAGAGTACCCGATACAAGCCCCTCCCGGGAGATACACGCTCTCCCCGCCCACGTCGACCGTATCGCCCCCAGCCGGCACATCTCTCCCAAAGATATTCACCACCGGTGTCTTCACCCTCAGCGCCTCTCGAATCACAGCCTGCAGATACGGCAACCGCCTCGTCTGCTCCAACGAAACCAGCCCCTCCCCCTTCGCCGGCGCAAGCCCATCCCGCACCGCATCGTCAATCTCCCGCTGCAACTTCGCATACACCCTTGCATTCGTCATAATCAACAACAACGTCCCGCGAATCGCCGCCGCCGTCGTATCCGACCCGGCAATAATCTGCTCCAACGCCTCGCTTCGCAGCTCGTCCCCGCTCAACCCGTGCCGGATGAAGGACGCCAGCATGTCCGACTTCTTGTCCGTCTCGCGCGCCGCGCGCGCGTCCACGTCGCGGTAGCACGCTGCGATCATGCGCCCGAAGCCGTTGTCGTCGGTCGGCGAGGGCGCGAGGAAGCGGCCGATCACGGGGGCTTGCGCGAGCCAGCTGAGCCCGAAGGCGAGGGCGAAGCTGGCGGCGGTGAGGCCCTGCTCGGCGGACTGGAGGTAGCCGTCGACATCGGCGTCGGCGGTGAGCATGCCGAAGGTCTTGCCGAGGCCGACGTCGGAGATGACGTCGAGAGTGAAGTACTGGACTTTCTTGGCGAGGTCCATGGGGATGATGCGGGATTCGGTGGAGAGGTACTTTGTGCGGATGAGGGTGAGGAGGTCGTTTAGGCGGGCGTCGATTGTGGGTTCGAGGTCGAGGTTCTCGCGGCCGGAGTACTGTGTTTGTAAGTGGTTGAAGCTGACTGAGGAGGGGGAGGGGGAGGATGTGTACGCCTGGGGCCATTTGCTTCCTGCGAGCATCGTGCTTCGCGTTGTCTGTCTGCGTGAAGACGTTGTCGCGACGGTATTCTACGCGGCAGGCGTGGTAGTACCAGTCGGTGCGCTTGTAGGCTGGGTTCTTGTTGACGTGTGTCCAGAGGTCGGGAGAGGATGTCACGACGATGCCTGGGGCGATGCGGACGATTGGGCCTGGCGCCGGTTAGTAAGTAGATATCGAGACGATGGTCATGGACTTCAGCGAACCGTATTTCTCGCTCAGCTCAGCATACCACTCATGAACTCTTGGGCCCATAATGTGTTTGCTATGAGGAGAGCTACTGAGACCTGTCCACCATGGCCCCGGGATATGCCTGAACTTGAGGTATACGATGAGTCGGTCGATGATGAAGTAGAGGCAGATCACTCCGCCAAGAACTGGCAGGGTCGCCCAGCTGGAAACCGTGCTAAGGAGCCCCATCTTGAACAATGACGATCAAAAAGGAAAGCTTTCGTTGGGCGCAGCGTAGGTAGGATATGGCGCCCTCGCCTGTCTTAAATATCCATGACTACGCTCCCCGCATTGCTGCAGATACTGAGCGATAGATATGCGGCCAGGGGTTCGCGAAGTCGCCCACCAATCAAGACTGGAGCAAACATCAGCAGCCAGCTTCGGCATGCTCCCCTTTGGCGGGCCGGATCCTACGTTGACGGATATGCAGGTGATGCATTAGTCTCAATCTTTTCTTAGGCGCTTCCAATCAGGCGTGGCCAGGAGGACAGGGTCTAGATCCTGCAAATTAAGCGACCCGTGAAGTGCGAAGAAGTTGGTTGGTCATGATCTGCGGCGTCAATATCGAGGAGAAGACGATAGCAAAAGGTCCGTCTAGGAAGACCTTGGTAAGCGAGACTGTCGAAATGCCTGGCAGCAAGTTACTCCACGATGTTCGACCCCCGAGATCGCGTACGTTGGGTCATGGAAAGGTTGTCTGTGGCAAGGGAGGTCGCACCTTTGCCGGCTTGCCAGAGAATTCAGATGCTGGTTGAAGGAAAGAAGGTATCATAGATCTTCCCCGAGAATCTCACGCCGCAGGCTCAGTTGATTCAATCCCAACAAGCACCCCTCTCGGAGTAATGATGCCGTCTTTGAGTGCCGCCAGCAGCCAGGAGCTTATCATGTTTGACTTCAACATTGGCTGACATGGGTTGTTCAGCATTTGAGCGGCCGTCTTGAGCCTTCAATGTTCTGCAACAGTACCTTTATTGGCTCAAAGACAGCAGCTGCCCTGGTAGCCGGCATCAGTACTTCTAAAAGTATTCCGTCTCGACCTCAGATTGGTACGTACTTCAACAGGAACGGCAGCAAGACGAGACTGACCCCATCACGGACCGCCTACGCGGTTCTTCGTCCAAGAAGCCTGCCCAAGGCCGGGAGACAAATGAGAGCTCCAAGTCCGCTTATCCCAAAGAGGTAAAAGACAGCTGTGGGATCAAAATACTCTGATTCTCTAGTGACTGCTCCGGTAAAGAGAAGACCAGCTCGATGTACGTACTCAGGACCAACCTTGAAGTTTGCCCCTGATTGGCCGATTCGGCATCACCACCACCTCACCTTCGCATTCACCACGACCTGAGGCGGTCGACACACGTGACTGACTGCCCTGACAATGACCAAACAGGAAATCGCGACTTCACCTCTGCTCGATCTGATCTCGGTGCCCCCAATCAGCCAGACGGCCACCCTCAGTCTGATCTTTTTAAAAACCCTCTCTCTCTTCTCTTCCCTCCCAACTTCTTCCTCCCCACAACCACACATCACAAAATTGCTTCGCAACCATCACAACCACCTCTACCTTCCATCTCCTACCTCTCCCTTCCTCCTCTACCTTTCTCACTCCTCCATCACCTCTTCGTCGCCGTCAAGATGAAGTTCACCTCCACCATCGCCTCCCTCATCCTCGCCTTCGCTGCCGGCTCCACCTCCGCTGCCCCCTTCCCCGGCGGCAACATTGAGCTCCTCGACGTCTCCAAGCCTCAGGGTGGAAACGTTGAAGTCATGGACCTGTCCAAGCCCCAGGGTGGTAACGTTGAGGTCATGAACATCTCCAAGCCCAAGGGCGGCAATGTCGAAGTCATGGACGTCTCCAAGCCCAAGGGCGGCAACGTTGAAGTCATGGATCTTTCCAAGCCCAAGGGTGGAAACATCGAGCTCCTCGACGTCGCTCAGCCCAAGGGCGGTAACGTTGAGGTCATGGACGTCTCCAACCCCCAAGGCGGCAACATCGAGGTCCTCGGCGCCTTCGACGGTGGCTTCGCCAAGGTCTGCCGCGACATCATGCTCACCAATCGCATCGTCAACGGCAAGCCTGTCTACTCGGTTCGCGCCATCTGCCCCGACTGGATGGACCAGAACTTCAAGACCGAGCTGCAGCTCAACCGCTGCCTCATGAACGATTTTGGCCACCTCAAGTGGGCCAACCTGTGAGCACATTCCATCCCCTTCTCGCTTTTTGCAACATCACTGACTTGGGTTTCTGCAGTGGCCACTTTGACGACTCTTGCTACGACTGCAAGCTCCTCTCTGCCACCGACGATGTCAAGATGGCCTGCACCTGCGCTGTCGGCGCCAAGGGCACCATTGGCACCACCATTGCTCTCAGTATGTCTTCTCCCGTCCTCGCGCCTGACTTTACGAATTTGTGCTGACTTTTCTCCTTCGCAGACGAGGGCATCCGCAACCAGGGCGGCGCCATGTGGTGCGGCACCCAGATCGGCACTCGCGTCCCTGCCTAAATGTCACGACTTCACATCTTGGTTCTTTTTGGGCGGATTCACTTCTTTCTTGTAGGGATTGAGATTGGAATCGGGATTTGGGGGATGTACTACTTTGAGATTGGCTTTCTTCGGAATTTCGGGCATGTCGCAGCGTGGAGTTTGGGAAGGAAGGAAGATACCCTCAGAGCCTGGCTTTCACAGACCGGGCTTTCTACATTGGCTGAAAAGCGCATAGACTTCTGATGAGTAGACAAAAGACGTCCTTTTCTCTGCAAATTTCTGCCTTTCTTGCTTCTACTGGTGATGTGTTGTTTTGTTGCAATGAATGGCTTTGATTGTGGGGCAAGATTGTGCCTGCCCCCTAACAGGTACCTAAAGTACTCTCTGAGGATGTGACAGCTTACCTCGCGTGCCATTGTCAGCCCTTACTGGAAGGCAGAGGACTAATGGGTGTGGTATTTACTTTTCATTTCAAAGGCGATGCGATTCTGTGATGTGGCGAAGAAGTGTGAGATATGGTGGGCTTTTGGGGACACAGTCCGGCAAGCAACAGTGCTGCTTAGACGGACGCTATGGTTTGGATGTGGGATTGGAGAGGAGTCAGAATCACTTGAAGTGCTTCAGACACTGCCATGCTACACCAGGAAGTTGAGGGCTATGTCTGGAAAAATCATGTGTTGCAATTTGGTGCCTGGCATGCTCATTGGTTTCACCTGAGAGGCTAAGTGCCAGATGCTGCTCTCCTGGCACCAGTCCTCTTCATTCCAGGGTCTTTGGGTCTTTGAGACTGCAGGTGGTCTTGCAATGGGCAAAATGGGCAAAATGAGCAATAAAATGATTGGCTTTGTGGCCTTCGCTTGTGGTCTTGCTCTTTCGATTTTTGGATCTGGGCGCTTTGGTCTGGCCACCCCCTTCACCTCTCCAGTCACGTGCCTCACGCTGCAGAGATTTCTCCTCTGTTGTTCGTTCCTTCCCAAGAGTTGAGAGTGGGAGCGGTCTCAAAAACTTTTCCGTCTCTTCCCTCCGTCAGGTATTCCACCTTCTCACCACCCCAGCCCGAGGTCTCCCATCGTCCTCCTCCATCACCACCACCATCACTATCACTATCACCCACCTGTACATTGCCCTCTCTTCCCCATCGGCTCCTTCGCACTCGCTTGCCTTCATTATTTTCATTGCACTGCTGTCTTCCTTCATTGTTGATTTTCTCCCTCAACTGCAACACTTCTCAAGACCCCGCAAGCTGCCCATCGTCCGGTCTTCTCAAAACTTGAGCTCAACTTCGAGCTCCGGTCCTGAGATCTAACAGCTGCAATCCCAAATTCCCTACTGCCTCAAATCTTCATTGATTCAGCCTCCTGATGGGAAAAAGTCTTGCTGGGATGGCACACCGGTTTGGGGATGGGCGGCCCTTCTTCCCATGATCTTGAGTCTCGTGGCAGCGCTGGCTGCTGCAGGTCGGTCAACCCCCAGTTCCCTCGACTTTTCACTCATGACTCTGACATTTTTCAGGACGCCCCGAAACCAGGATCTGGCACGGGAAAATCTGTGCAGCGATTATTGCCGAAAGGCCCGATTGTACAAGGCACTGACTGGTTCGTGGGATCATACCAATCTTCGCACCGGCCCCGTTGTATCAGCTTCAGCACGCGTGGGCATCCCAGCAAAGAGTCGCATGCACCTTGACTCTCAGCCAGACTGCTTTGACATGGCAGTTCAAAGGCACTCCGCTGTCTTCTTGTTTGGTTTGTTCATCCCTTGCACTTGCTATTTTCTTTGTCGGTTTGGTGACATGGCCAAGTCCTGGCCCGAAAGGCTCATGTTGCTACCACAGTTGCTTGATAAGTGCTTCGCTAATACTTCTATACAACACAGATTAGACATTTCCAACTGTTCCGAACCCCGGAGTACTGTGTGCCGTTCTTGTCTGAAATTGCTCGAATCACCTATTCCATTCGGATGCCATGGGCGAAGAGGACCAGAGGGCCTGAAGCTTCCATCACTCCAAGAGCTCTGTTTGCTTTGTCATCATCTCTACATGCTCTCGCTATCCAGTCCAAATCTTCTTCTCAAGCAGCAAACACCTTCTGCAAGTCCAATGTCGACAACCTCGACAAGATGCACCGAAGTCGGCTGACTTGAAGTTGACTTGAGCTGCTGGCTCGTGCCATTAGCTCAACACTATCAGCAAACATCACCGGCTCAGTCTTTCTTCCACAAGGTTTCCCCTCAGAAGGATACCTGCTGTCTTGTTGGCGATTGATTCCAGATGTCCTCTTGGCTGCAGCTTGGTTGGTTCGACTCGTTCCACGCTCCAGAGCACCTTCATCCGTCTATTCCAATTCGCCGAGAAGCCCCAACAGCTTCTCACCCGTTGACAACTCACACATCCTCGCGCTCCGATGTTCTTCCAATGGCTTCCACAACTTCTCATCAACGGGGATTCGAATACTCATGTCACGAAGACGCGTTCGAGGGAAGAAGCCGCCATGTGGTCACAGACGCCACAACGGGGGCTCGAATACTCATGTGAAGAAGGGTTCGGTGGACGAGTCCAACACGTGGTCCAAGGTTCCACACTGCTACCCACGATGCCATCAAATGGACAGAGATCACTTCGACTTTGAAGACAGTCACTCGAAGCCGAAGTCGACAGGTGGATCAACTACTCGCTTCACCCAGCACAGCACACAACGGGGGTTCGAATACTCAAGACATCATTGGCTTCCGCCGGTTGGCGGTCCTGCGCGCTGCCCTCCCAGGGCCTGAGTACCTTACCTTGTCTCAATTTGATACAATGGCGACGTCGTCTGGTACTCGGGCCCAAGATCTGAGGAGAATCGAGACCGGCAGAAAGTCCCCAAGCGCACCAACGGCGCCTACAGTGTTGTCATCTCGCCGACCTCGGAGTCTACGGACATGGGTGCCGGCGGTGTTTGGCAGGATGCTCCAGTATCCAGCATGAGCTCGGCTGCCCTGGACGCTTTGCCGCCCATGGGAACTCCCGCCTTCTCGACGCCGGAACTGTGGAGACAAACCCTGAGCCCATCCAAGGTAATGCTACAAGGCTCCGGATGCTGACATGAGCATGGGAGATTACGACGCCATGGCTCTCCAGGAGACCGCGGCCTCCCAGGATACTTAGAGTATCCCACTCAAGCTGACGATGGCATGAACAACCTGCACTACCCATAGGGTCTGGCTAACGAACAGGCACTGCATTACATCGCGAAGCGCAGCTGTCAAAGCTGCGATTGGAGACATCGTCAAAGCCTTCGGCTTTGTTGTCAAAGCATAGACAGCGTCCCTAACTTCCCGGGGCTTGGATTCCCTTGAATCTAGGCGTTCAAATCAGTGTGGCTGAGAAGAGTCCCATGACAATGTGGAATTGAACGACTTCTCCCAGCAGACGTTCGCGGCGGACTCCTGCGGAGCCTCCGAGGCTGGCATCCAACTCCGCCTCAACGTCGAAGATATGCACACCCGGTTGGATGATCATTGTCATTACAAAGACAGTGAGTTGTAATGCTTTCCGGTCCTCGGGACTCATCACTGACATACTATGCGAGGAGTCAGAGGAATCATGCATGGCCTGACCATCACGCTGCGGCGGCACGAACGCTCATGCTGTTCTTGATGAGCCATGCCGTTGCTCTTGCCCTCGTCACACCGACTGTGAGACTTGGGAGGCCAAGGTAGGTATTAGGATCACCCCGTCTGCGCCATCATTGGCCAGCGGCGGCACGCGCGTCTTGCACAGCGAAACTGATTCGTTTCAACAGTTGTTCTGTCGAGTTGCCGCTGCAAACTACCACCCCGGAGGTTTGGCTGTCTTCTTCTTTTCGTTTGTTCACATTCTAAACCCAGACAGGCACTTCGCGCAAGAAGTCATTTCACAGGCACCTCAGCTACATTTGCCGGGCCCGGTGAATGGCTTATTGAGGTAGGAGTCTCCGGGCGGGCCCGGTGGACTCCGGCTCAAACAAGCTTCCTTCATTTCAAACAACATGACACCAGTCCAAGACATCCCTTCCAACGGCAATGACCTTGTCGATTCTCTCGACCGACTCAAGGTTGATGACGGCGAGCCGAGACTTGGCCGTGTGGCGACAATGGAGAAGATCGATCACAACGGTCTTCCCAACGGCAAGACCATGGGCTACAATGTTCGGCGGGGGTCTGTCTTCACTTCAAGCAACATGTCTCAAGAATTCGTAAGTTTCAATCGTTCCGCGCGATCCATCACTCGCGTCCATAGCTACCCTTTCCGAGTCTTCCTCTGTTTCAGATCCTGGATTCATCAGCGCTGACATGATATTCAAACAGGCTCTTCAGCACACCGGACTTGGAAGTGGACTGGGGCCCGCGTCACCCCTTTCGCCTCATGTTTCTGTGTGGCCGGCCCACGTTTGGGCAGGCAAAGATGTGCTTCCTACTCTTCAAACAACACCATGGGAAAGAAGGTAAGGAAGACGAATCGTCCATCCCAGCGACGTCTTATTCTGCCCAACCGTCTGCGACACTGCAGGCCTCGTATTACACATTTCTGACGCCGGTCTTCATACAGATTCCAAGCCTTCATTAGGCTGCTCAACAGCGCATCAAGCTGACTGACAACACCGAGATCCGTAAGCTTCCCTTCAATCGCCTTGCATGGCCTTGACTGACTTTATCTAGCCAGTTCTCACAACCATCCTTGGCGATGACGGCTTCACCGGTATGTTTCCAGCCTTCATTACGCTTGCGGGTGTCTTTGCTAACTCTTCCGAGGTAATCGGCGCCGAGGTGTGCCGTGCTGTCACCACCACCACTTGCGAGTGGATTCAGGTCACAGGTGACTGACGAGGACTTCTGGAATGGCATTCATATGTGGACTGCGTAGATGTTCTCGCGGAGAGTCTTGGCCGACAAAACTTGCAGGGCTATCCGCGAGATCTGCATTCCATTCCTTTTCCGCAAGGTCAGAATCTACCGCGCTGAATACCGCGCCATTCAGCCTCTCAAGGCGATGCTCCTCAATGACAGGATTCAGAGATCGATGATTACTTACGGACTGCGGGCGAGCTACGCCGCTCCACCGCGCCGTAGCAATGAAGCGGTCATGGGGAGGCGGTAACGACGAATACTGATGCGCGGAAGCCCTTGCACGGATAACCTATTCCGGCAATTGGAGCTATTCGGACATTCGGGATATCACGTCGCGAGTGAGCTGATCCCAGTCACGAAGCACGCGATGATGCATTGCGGCTCTGAGATAAGAAATGACGACCAGAGACCACTTCATAGCATCCAACAAGGCAAATTTTGTATCATCTGGTGATTTCGCTGACCAAATTAATTGAAGAGTGTCGTACGAGCAGTAACAGAATGCCCCGCCTCAGTTGAACCAACGTGATCCCGACCAAGGATCCTCATCCGGCTGCCCGGCCACTTCCCCGCATGAGCAATCCGAGGAAGCTCGAGGGGCACCATGAACCCCCGCACGCCTGACTTTATAACCTCAAGAAGGACCAACTAGGCGGGGTTTCGTGCTGTTTGAAGTCCTGCCAGATCAGTTCATTTATCGTGAGCATCTTTCGTGGTATCGTGACCTTAGCCATTCAACAGCTCTCCCAGGGCCTCATACGTCAAGCAGCACAGCCAGCCAGAGGTGCTTCGAGGCACGCCTTACACCTTCGTTTTCTTAAAAACCAAGCACCATGAGCGCGTTTGTGGGAGCATTCAGACCGTCTGCTTGTCTAGGGTACGCATCCCTCCCCCTTCAATGACTTCCAGTCACTAACACACCCTAGCGGACGCGTCGCCATCGTGACAGGTGCCTCGCGCGGCATCGGCAAAGCCATCGCCCTCCGCATCGCCCGCGACGGCTACGATGTCTGCATTAACGACATCGCCGCCAACCAAGCCGGCTCTGAGGAAGTCGCAAACGAGATTCGGGGTCTGGGCCGCAAGTCCGTCGTCGCATCCGCCGACGTCCGCAGTCTAAGTGAGGTGCAAGGGATGGTTCAAACAGCAGTGAAGGAGCTGGGTCCCCTGAACACCATGTACATCCCCCCAAACTTCCATCATCCTCACAGCAACAAGCTAACCACCGATGTCTAGGATCGCCAACGCTGGCATCGCTCAAGTCAAACCCCTCCTCGACCTCACCGAAGAAGACTTCCTCAACATGTTCCGCGTCAACGTCTTCGGCGTGCAAAACTGCTACCAGACCGCCGCCAAGCAACTCATCGCCCAGGGCAACTGCACGCCCTCCTCCCCGGGCAAGCTCATCGGGTGCTCGTCCATCGTCGGCTTCCGCCCGTTCGCGCTGCTCTCGCACTACTCGGCCTCGAAGTGGGCCGTCCGCGGGCTGACGCAGGCGTCGGCGATGGAGTACGCGGAGCACAACATCACGGTGAACGCGTACGCGCCCGGCATCGTGGGCACGGCGATGTGGGACCTGATTGACGAGAAGCTGGGCGAGAAGACGGGCGCGAAGAAGGGGGACACGATTAAGAAGTTTACGAACGATTTGATTGCGCTGAAGAGGACGAGCGTGCCGGAGGACGTGTCCAAGTTTGTGAGCTTTTTGGCGGGGCCGGATAGTGATTATGTGACGGGGCAGACGCAGATTGTGGATGGGGGGATTAACTTCAGCTGAGTGTATTCAATGTTATCTGTATTGCGGTGGCTTTCTGGCAGATGGGATTATTACTACATTCGAAATGTGTAGGAGACTCCTTCGACCCCATCAGATACTGTATCTAAACTGCCTATCCTCCTTATCAGTCAAATCATTCACCGGCGCACCCGCATCATCCAACACGACATCCTCAGAATACTCCGCGCCCTGGCCGCTGCTCGCCGCCGCCTCCCTTTCGGCATTGTCCCTGGAACAAAGCCAGCGGTATGCCACAATGACAGTGAACAGCAAACACCACGTAACAATAGCCGTGACCACGCCCTTGAAGTAGCGCGGCTTCTCGGTCCACAGCTGCGGGGCGCCGATGCAGCCCGCGCAGTAGCCGATGAAGAACATCGCGTTGACGATGGCGCGCTTCGTGTTGCCCTTGACGTTGGAGGCTGTGAGGGAGAGGAGGATGGACCAGACGGCGGTGATGCACGATGCCTAGAATAATGCCATTTAGCTTTGAGAGGGTGGAAGGGATGGGAAGGGGGGTGACGTACCAGCCAGGAGGCTCCGATCATGCCCCAGCCAGCGTCGGTGGAGAGCTTCAGGAGGAGGATGTTGCCTGCCAGCGGGGGCAGGATGAGCACGAGGGCTACGAGGGTGCGGTGTTTGGGAAACATCATGCAGCCGCAGACTCCGATCCACAACATGCCGATTTGGACGGCGCCGGAGGGGGCGGTGTAGAGCATGGTTTCGTATTTGTTGTAGCCGATGGTGTTGATGACCAGGGACGCGAACTGGTTGCAGTCAAGTCAGCAAAGAACATGAGATAACAGTCGGGGAGAAGGCTAACCGTCAGCACAGGAGACTGCATCGTCACCAGAACACCAAACCAGAAAACAAACCACGTCTTGATATCCAACATCGCCTCTTTCAGCTGTCTCAGCGAGAACGACGTCTTATCGCCGCCCTCGCGGTCCTTGGCCATGCGCATGGAGAGCACCTGCTTCTGGCGGGGGGTGAGGAACCACGCGTCCTTCGGGCCGTTGGGCATGAAGAGGTAGAAGACGACGCCCGAGGCGGAGGTGATGGCGCCGCAGACGAGGAAGAGGGTGCGCCAGGGCGCGAGGGAGAGGGCCGTGTTCTTGGCGATGCCGTACATCAGAAGGCAGCCGCAGATCTGGGCGAGGCCGTTCATGGTTATCCAAAGACTGCGCAGAGTTAGGTTAGCCCGAATTGGGTTGTAGATATACTCGAGGCTTGAGCTTACGCAGTTCGCAGGGCGTGCTCGTCCTTGCGGTACCAGATACTGGTGATGGTGATGAAGGCGGGCGAGACGGCGCCCTCTGCGAAGCCGAGGAGGAAGCGGACGGCGGCGAAGCCGGAGTAGTTGTGCGGTGCGGCGAGACACATGCAGACGATGCCCCAGATGACTCTGCATGCGGTTCTCTGTCAGTGATGGGTGTATTGGTAGACTGTGGGTGGACTTACACGGTGACTCCCACGAACTTTGTCAGGTGCAGCCTGCTCATGAGGTAGATGAATGGATATTCAGACACCAGTTGGCCTGCGCGTTGAGGTGTCAGCGAGAACATTTTCCTGTGAAGGCAATGTTTGGACTTGACTTACCGACGTAGAAGATAGATGAGCACCAAGAATACTGCGTGCTGGTCATGTTCAAGTCCGTAATCAGGCCGAAGACCTATGTTGGTCAGTTACGGAGTTCATCGCGGGGAAGACTAGCCAACTTGCGCTTGCATAACTGAGACTCTGCTTGTCCAAGTACTGCAGAAAGAAGACCACGCACATCTGTTGATCCGAGTTAGCTCATTCGTTCACAGTTACAAGATACAACACAAGGGTCAACCAACCATGGGCAGAATAGTGCAGTCAATCTTTCTCAGCACCGCTCTCTCCTCTTCCTCAGTGTAAGACTCGCTCAACTCCAGAATCTGGCCATTCTTCTCCTCAGCGCCCTCCGGCCGCGGCCCATCGTTAGTCTTGGTCTCAATGGAAGAAGTCATCCTGAGTCGCGTGAGGGGGGTGGGTGGTTCTCAGTGGAAGATCCAAAGACCGCGGCCAACACCCCTTCACAAACTTGCAGATCCGCCCGCTCTTTAAAAGAAGAAACGAGGGAGGGAGAAAGGAAAAAACGTGGTTGACAATGCTCCACCGGTGCATATCTCGAATCCCGGGGTAAGTGTGCCCATTATTTTCCCCGCACCCAAGAGGCAAGCATTATCAGAGAGTCATATCAATCAAAGACTGATTCCTGCGATACCTCTGCTAGCGTTGATAGGGGTGATACGCGGGGTGGGGCGGGCCATGTTGCCGATGGTTGTGGCAGATATCCGACGCCGGGTATCGGCAACTTGGCTTTCGAGTGTGACCATGTTTCCGACGATAGGATTGTGTGTTGATCTCCGATGCGTTGCTGTTGCATTGTCTCTCTCATCAAATTGGCTGTTGTTGGGGGATGACGTTAACCGTCTGAATGAAGCCAATCAGATAAATATTTCTGTTTTCTGAGAACATTGGGCGTGTGTTCGGATGACTGAGCGTTTGCAACATCCCGTTCACGTTTCTTCCCCTCACTCAATATCTTCGAGACTCACTCTTCTGAACCAACACCATCCAGAGAACAATCACGAAACCTTCACAATGGTCACCGAAGCCGACCTCAAGCCCTGGCTCAAAGCCCCAACACGGCGCTACATCCTCACCAACGCCACCATCGTCGACGTAACCGACGGCTCCCTCCACCCCAACGCCGCCGTCCGCCTCAAAGACGGCCTCATCGACGCCATCCTCCCCTCCGACCCCTCCACCGTCTCCGCCGCCGTCGCCGATGGCTTCGCCGAAGTCGACTGCGCCGGCAAGTTCCTCTGCCCGGGCCTCATCGACTCACACGTCCACGTTATGGCCGTCCCGGGCTTCGACTCCCTCGCCGCCGCCTTCAGCAACCCCAACGACGTCTCGCTGCTCCGCC
Source organism: Colletotrichum sp. SAR 10_76 (assembly GCA_025327145.1). Taxonomy (NCBI): domain Eukaryota; kingdom Fungi; phylum Ascomycota; class Sordariomycetes; order Glomerellales; family Glomerellaceae; genus Colletotrichum; species Colletotrichum sp. SAR 10_76. Next base: position 72,853 of record JAKMWU010000161.1, on the reverse strand, counting down.
AGCCGTATGTCTGCGCACAGATGCTGCACCGCGGCTTCACCAGCATCCGCGACTGCGGCGGCGCCCTGCTCGCCCTGAAGGAGGCCATCAACGACGGCGTGTTCCCCGGCCCGAGGCTGTTCATCGCAGGCCACGCGCTGAGCCAGGCCGGCGGGCATGGAGATGTTCGCCGCGGGCCGCATGATCACAGCGAGTGCTGCGGCGGGTCGACGACCGGCTTGGGGCGGCTGTGCAACGGCGTACCGGAGTGCATGACCGCGGTGCGCGAGGAGATCCGCACCGGCGCGGACTTTATCAAGATCATGGGTTCCGGCGGCGTGTCATCCCCGACGGACAAGATCGACCACCTCCAGTTCACGGGCGCCGAGATCCGCGCGATGGTGGAGTGCGCAGCGAACGCGGGGACGTACGTCACCGCGCACGCGTACACGACCAAGGCGATCCGGCACTGCATCGACAACGGGGTGCGGGGCATCGAGCACGGCAACTTCGTGGATGTGCCGACGGCGAAGCTGATGGCCGAGAAGGGCGTGTACCTCACCCCGACGCTGATCACGTACGCGCAGATGGCGTCGGAGAAGTGGAAGGGCTACCTGCCGCCCGAGTCGCGGGTCAAGAACGAGGAGGTGCTGACCGCGGGCTTGGTGGCGCTGAAGACGGCGTACGAGGCGGGCGTGACGATATGCTTCGGGACGGATCTGTTGGGTCCGCTGGGCGCGGCGCAGAGTTTCGAGTTCTCGTTGAGGGGGAAGGCGATCCCGGCGCTGGCGGTGCTGCAGAGCGCGACGATCAACCCGGCGAAGATGTTTGGCAGGGAGGCGTCGCTGGGGCAGGTCAAGGCTGGGTTTGAGGCGGATATTATCATTGCGAATGCGAACCCGCTGGAGGACGTGGGCATCTTTGATGATCCGGAGGCGTCGATTGCGGCGGTGATTAAGGAGGGCAGGGTGTATAAGAGCAGATGGGACGGTATTAAGGAGGACTCGGCGGTGCCGATTAGGATCAAGCCGGCGCTTTGATGTAATGTGTATGGAAAAGATGGAGTTGGCAGTTAACATGCGGCAACAATGAAATGAGACAATGACTTTGATATTCTTGGTTTGTGTTTTAGTTACTCCAGAGCCCCCGTGAAGTCGAGAACGTCCATTCCCGTCAACCCCATCAGATACATCTGGTCGTCGCTCCAGGGAAACGAAGCCAGCCAGCCTTCATCCACCGCCGGCAACGCCATCAGGTCTGGGTTGTGAATACCTCCGAGGGGTATCTCAAAGCCCGAGGCCGAAAGCTCCTGAAGCTGCAGCGCCGCCGCCTCGTCCCACGTCTCCGACAACTCGACCTCCGGCACCGACGGCCCTCCATCATCATCATCCTCATGCTGCTCTCCAGAACCCTCCTCATCCTCCTCCTCCTCCGAGGAACTCTCCGCAATCTCAGCAGTCGCCAACCACTCCGCCCAGTCCCCATACCCCGTCATCCTCTCCTCCACCCTCGGCACCCTCTCCGTCCGCTGCACACGCAACAACCTCCCCCTCGCCTCGTCCGTAATCCCCCTCAACGCCTCCACAAACCTCACCCCCATCCCCGCCGTCGCGTTCCCCCCGCCCGCCATCCTCCTCAAGCAATCCAGCCCAAACGCCACCCGCCCGTCGTACCCCGCGTCGCGCTGCAGTATCCCCGCCAGCAGCACCACGATCGTCGCAATGCTGCACCCCTGCAGGTCCGTGAACGAGAACCGCGCCATATTGCCGCTGCGGCTCAGCCCCTCGAACAGCTCCAGCATCTTCTTCGCCGCGCGGATGCAGGCCTCGGCGGCCTGCTCGACGGCCGCGCTGGGGGCGGGCGGCGGGTCCAGGGAACAGAAGAGCGCGCGCAGGCGGGCGCGCACGACGGTTACCACGGAGACTTTGCCCATGTCGATCCAGGCGAAGTAGTAGTTCAGGTGCAGGTGGAAGACGGCGCGGTAGCCGGGGGATTTGGGGTGGATGTTTTGCAGTTTGAGGGGTGGTGGGAGGGAGCGTTTCCAGGACTTGAGGGCTTCTTCGTAGGTTGAGACGGGGTTTGTGGGCGAGTTTGTCGACCAGGCGCTGGGCTTAATGTCAGTTGATATGAGTTCATACGAAAGAAAGGGGGCTTACGCTGGCTCAGATAGCTTGTCAATGATGCGCACCAGCTGCGCATACACAATCTGATGCTGCACATTGTCAAACTTCTGCTCCGCGTCGCGTGGGACCGGACGAGGGAGGCGGGCCGTGATGATATCCTGGCTGATCGACCTCGGCCGATTCAACTTGATCGTCACAGTCCTCTCCAACGAATAAACAGACCACCACAGCCTGCGTCTCATCTCCTTGTCATCCTCGCTCAACCCAGGCTCATCCGGCTCCAAATGCAGCCCAATCGCCAGCGCCTTCCGCAACGCCAACCCCATGTACACATACGACGCACTAATCGCGCTCGCCGGCATCAAGTACACGCCCAGCACATACGCCGCCTGCACCGACCGCAAACACGGCCGATCAATCAGATCCGCCATTAAGATCCTCGCCTGGTCGTAGAATATCCTGCCGGGGTCCTCCTCCTTCCCCACCGCCCGCTCATCCTCCTCCGCCGGGCGCGCCAGACTCGTCCAGTGGCTTCCCAACGCAAACACCGCGAGCACGAAACACACAAACCCCGTGTCGCTGCGCAACCTACAACCTTCATCGCTGTAGAACGCGCCCAGCTCGGCGGTCAGCTGCGCCTGGTCGAAGTAGAAGAACAGGTCCGTCCCGTAGGTGATGCACACCTCGAGCAGGAACTCGGCGACGCCGCGCGGGGGGAAGTCGCGGACGGCCTTGCGCACGCGGCGCAGCTCGGCGGGCGATTGGGACTCTGCGGGCGGCGGCGGGCGGGCTTGGGGGTGCGAGGTGTCGTCTGGGGATGCGGGCGCGGGGTGGGTGTCCAGGCAGAAGGCGGAGCGGAGGCGGGTGAGGAAGCGCGGCCACATGAAGGCTTCGCTGGGGGGCGCGCCGGCGGTGGGGGAGAAGTCGACGTCGTCTTTGAGGTCCGTTGTTGTCTCATTGTGCGCTGCGACGGTGTTGGTGTGAGTGTGAGTGTGAGTGACATCGCTTCGCCCCGGCACGACGCCGTCCTCGGGACTGCGCTCCCGCTCGAAGCGGCACAGATGCGAACCCTGCAGACAACGGACACAAGTGCCGGAGGGCGTCTCGACGCACTTGTTCTTGCGGGCTTTGCAGCGGTCGCAGGCGCGGGGGGCGCGTTTGCGGTCTGCGTCGGGGACTCTACGCCGGCGCCGGCGGCGGAGGGCGGCTGCGGAGGCGGGGTCCATGGGCGGGTGGATTGAGTACATGTGTCGGAAAGAAAGACATTGTAGTGAGAGGCGTGCGTAGCGCTGCTCAGCTTCCGCGGAGCATGGTGTGTCGTTTGAGAGGATGAGTGAAGTGGGTGTGTAAAGTGGTGGTCATTATCTTTTTATCTCCGCACTTGGGTCCGATTTGGAGGCGAAGGGATGCTGATAAGAAGGTAGCAGGGATCCGGGGTTGATGGTAGCCTTCTGTTAAACGGAGGATTTTAAGCAAAGACCTGGGGTTTGATGATTCTATTTCGAGATGTAAAGCCTGAAAAACAAATGATAGAAGTACTCCCTGACAGCTGTCAAATAAATAGCAAAACAATACCTGGAAAATCAAACTTCACACTCGCATCCGTGCCGATGCCGGCTTGGACCCTGGATTGCGGGGTGCAGCAGCCGCCGGCATCTCCGCGCGTCTCGGCCCACCACCCGACGCGCCCCGGCCTCAACCCGTTCACGGACTCGGAGATCTCCTCGCGAGCTCTTGTTCCTCGCCGAAGTCCTTCAACGGAACCCTCCCTGTCCTCTTTTTGAAGGCTTCCTTGATCGTGGCGAATATACCCGGCATCTCAGCCCCAGGTCCATTCATCCTCGCCCCGGGATGCACGACATTGAACACGGCAATAGCCAACACCATCGGCACCGCCTCCAACGCATAGAAATACCCCTCGCGCGTGATGAGCTGATTATCCACCACATTCCCGGAGGAAAACTCGACGAGCCGGTACACGATGCGCACGGTAATGCTGCCCAGTGAAAAGTACAGCGCCCACACTAGCGGCCTCCACCCCTGCCGTCCGTTGTGAACCTTCTCTGCCCGCCGCATATCCCGCTGGAAAACGAGCGCCAACCCCACAAAAGCGAGGATGAAGACCTCTTGGAGGCCAATGCCGCCCATGTAGATATGTATCGCGCGCATTTGTTCCTCCGGTGGGGCGGTTGGGCCGGCCATGCTGCCGCCGACGAGCTGGATGATGAAGGAGACAACGTCGAGGGCGACGAAGAGGGCGGCGAAGAAGGTAGCGGGGACGCGTAGGAGGGAGCGCGAGGGGTGGAAGAAGTGGATCATCCGGCCGAGGGTCATGTATGCGAAGGCGTTGACCCCTGGTGTCTGTTAGTGCTGGTCGATAGCATGGAGCGAGGTGACTTACACAAGGGCGCAAGCAAGATGAAGATTTGAAAGATGAGGTAGATGCCGCTATTCTGCTGGTACCGTGTGCTTAGAGAGCGAAAGGCGAAGGCGAGGGTTTCCCAAATGCTCGCCATGATAATGACCCAGCACCATCTCTGTCCTAACATTAGTCGAAGGCATGAGAATGTATGCAAGGCAGACTGACGCACCTTCTTGTACCTGGCCGCTTGCCAAACATGAACGGCAGTCAAGACGCCGAATATCACGGCAAATGCGATAGCCGCCGCGAAGCTCGGGTAGTAGTTCCAGAGAGCGCCGCAACTCCCCGGGGGCACGTAACCATTGGCGTCCGGCTCGATGGTCTGGACGCAGGTCGGGAGGGCGAGGGCGATGGTCTTGGCGGGCACTGTGACGTGGCTGTCTGTAACGCCGGGGATGGTGATGAATTTGGTGGTGATGAAGTCGCCTGTGGGCACCGCAGAAACAGTCGAAGAGGTGATTACTGATCGTTGAAGTAGTTGGGTGTTCGTCGGCGTGGGCGAGGGACCGGATGGCAGAGCTGCGGCTGAAGCGGCCAGGGCCAGGATGATCCAGGTGAGGGACATGGCGATCGGAGTCAAAGATGAGATGGCAGAAAATCCTGAAAGTGATGGTTGTCTGTCCCATCATCAACATCTTCGCGGCTCCCGCTCATATTTAAAGAAACCTGTTCAATTCGAAGTCGAAGATATTGTCAAGAATGCCTGGCGATGCACAGCCACTTCAATCGCGTTCTTTACATAAAATAGCGAGCCGACCAATCGCAGCTCACGGCACTAGATGTTGATAATTGATACCGCCCGCGGGAAGGATTCGCAGGGGTGGCGTAAGCACTCGTGCGGGTTGAGGCACAGACAGGGACATGTCGCGGAAGACGCCAAAAACAAGGGTGCGACTGTAAATAGTTATTTCAGGGCTTGCGCCTCATTGGAACCTCAAACCACTCCTCGCGTATCGTGATGGGCCCGTCGAGCTCCCTCATCAAGAGACCGACCTTCTTCCAGACCGTCACGCTGCCGTCGCTCCCGGGCACGATGCGCGCCTCCTTTTGCATCGCCGAGTCCTTGATCCGCATTCCTTCCGGTGGGAGCGTGCCGTCGTCGACAATGTCCTCCAGATCATCGTCGCAGCGCAAATGCACATCGTTCTCGACCTTCAAGAGCACTCTACCGAGCGATAATAGGGTGCTGTTGTCCCATAAACTCTCCCGCTCATGTGATATCGTCCTCACCAGCTTCAGCGCGGCGACTCGCAGGCGCAGTGACCTGCACTTGACGACTACGAAACCCAGCAGCGGCGCGAAGCCCATCTCGAAGGTGAACTTGGCTCGCGGGTGCTTCTCGTGCGACGAGCGGAGCAGGATGTCCGTCTCGTGCGCAATGTCGATGATCCTCTGGAACTTGTCGAGATGCAGGTCGAATATCGTCTCGCCCCGCGATAGACACGTATCAATCCAGATCTTGCCGACGATCCATTTCATTTCGAGCAGCTGTATGATGAGAACATCCCGTTCAGACATGCAGTCTGCGTTCAAGGCGGCCATCTCGCCCCGGTAGAGACGGAACGCGGCGTCCCAGCTGTCCAGTGCCTCGTCAAGTTCCTTACGGTCCTTCATGACCAACGGCCCGGGCTTAGGACTAGTTTCATCTCCCAGTCGATACTCGTCGGCGGTCCTCACGAAGCGGATGGTACGAACAAGTAGAGGGTCCAGGGCGGCCTGGGCCTCGGCGAGCGTCTTGTACGGCGCGTGCGGGACAGGCTTCCCGATCTCCATCGCCGGGAACGTTTCGGGCCGGACGCCGAAGAAGAATGGAAACACGCCGAGACGGCAGAAGGCGGGTTCTAGGTGGTCACGGATGAACTTGGACTTGGAGCGGGACGCATTCAGGATGTTGATGCCGTGCCGACAGTGTTCGATGGCGCCCTTGCATTCTCCACGCAGCATGTCGACGCAGACGAAAAGCAGACACACAAACAGCACCGTTTCCGGGTTGTCCGTCGTCCTCAGGTGCCGGATGGCCTCGTTGTAGTTTGACACGGCAAAGAGGTTCTTCTCCCCAGCGAGCCGGTCCATAGGGTTCTCCTTGAACTTCTCATACAGCGAGCTGATGGTCAGGACGGCGTACTTTGCGGCCTGCTCCTGGTGAGACAGCTGGGTGGCGAGATGGGTCCAGAAGTAGTTGTCCAGCGGCCCGGCGAGGACTGGGGCCACGACGCCGCGAAAGAAGCTCAACGCGCGGAGCTCTGACTCGGAGGCGTTCTGGGTCGGCGGTGGGCAGACACGGAGCAGCTGAGCCCACGAGTATGTGCCATTGGGAGGGGCGACGTAGCCATCACACTTCCTGCCAGTGCTGACGCAGCGGTTACACGCCGGACGGGCCTCATCGCACTTGACTCTGCGGATCCTGAGGTTTTATTAGCACATTGGCCAGGCCTGTGGGGATGAACAGTCAAAGGACCCCCTTACTTGCAGGTGATACATCCCGTCTTCACCTTTGATAGCCCATGCCTCGCCATTGAGAAGAGGACGGCAAGTACCCTTGGATGACAACAGGTAGGTGCGAGTGCTGTGACGCCCTGTGCGAGTGACAATGTCCTGTGTGTGAAAGGTTGTTGTATGAGAACAGGTGAGGTAGGTGAGGGAGGCCGAGGTACGCAACGCCCTGAGAGACGTAGACGCCGACGCCAGTGGTTTGGTCAAGATCCGAGGCGACCTATCGAGAGACAGATATTTGGCAGCAGGCTTTGCAGGCTCCAGGGAATGGGCCTCATAAGTAGTGCGCCAACGACATGATGGGCGGACGGACTTCAACTCGATCCAATGTCGATAACAATCGAAGGTGCGTAAGTGTAGATGAAGTGAGGTTAGTGTAGGCGGGCAGAACGTTTCAGGAGGTGAGGAGGCGCAGAGTCGAGATCCCAATCGCAACTGGCCGCTAACAAGAAAAGCAGCAGGAGCAGTCGCCGGTCGCTGACGATAAGCCCCGAATGCCCCTTCCTCCCCAGGAACGACCAGCAGGAACCCCGCTCCAGGGCGGGGCATTCGCGAGCGGGCCAATCGGATGAATCGGAGGGAGAGGCTACTCCGCCTAGCGTGCCTTAGTGGAAATTAAGCGAGGACTAGCGCGTATTATGTAAGACTTCGTTTCCCTCGGCTGGGTTCTGCTTCCCTTCAGTGCCATCTCAAGATTCTTAACCTCCACGACACCTTCACGACACCCTCACTTTCGTCCCATCACATCCATCGCGAATTCTAATGCCCCTCACGCAAATGACAGCCCGCGGTATACGAGCAGTTGCGGGCCCATGACATCTGTCGTGGAAGCTCGCTGTCTGGACATGAGCTTATCTCCGAAACACCACTCTGCTGGTACAGACTTGTCAACTATCGCGAACGACCGTCTCGACAGCCAAGGGAACCCCAATCATCCCGCGCGAAACACGACGCGCGCGCGACGTTCATGGTTGTGGTCTACGAGAAACTCAAAACCCGGTCAGGAGTTCGGACCTCCGTACCAAGTCTACGGGTAGCCACACGGGTGCTACGTTGTCGCCGGCCGCCGGTCCAACTGCTGCTGCGGTTCTAGACTGAGTCTACCTCTCATGTTCGGGCAGAATTTCCGGTGCATCACGCGGAGGACCTCGGGCTTACGCTATTTATCAGATTAGGGAGTCAATCTCGCGGAGGTCCCGATTGAGTAACTACAGATCGTCCGGTATTGCCCGTCCGCCAACGTCAAAGTCGGCGCATTCAACCACCAGCTGAAAGCTTGTATCCACTCCACCGGTGTCAATCAACAGAAAACGGGCATGTTGCCGCGGCCGACTGCCTCTGGGCCTCTGGGGATCGGAGCCTCTCCAATACTTCTTGGGCATTGGCTACTTATTCAGTTTTGCCGCTCCAATGCGTCGATGGGATACGGACGATTGCAAGTCCTTGCCTCTTTCAGCAGAAGTGGCAGACGTCGGGGGCCCGCGGCTCCGGTCTCCTGCCCTCGGCCCCGTCCCGAGGCCCATGTTGACGTCCACCTACGTCCACCCAAACTCTTCCTCGACCACCTTTCACCTCCCCGCGTTTCGCAGTCGCACATGGATCGGCATACCTTCCTTGGCCTTTGCCGTACCAGTGCCGTTCTGATAGCACCGATGACCTTCCATCACTTCCTTGGGGCCAGTGTAGTTCCTGCAAGCACAGTCTGTCAGCCATTACTCTTACCAGCCCCTTGGAGACGCTTGAAACTTACCTCGCGGCATCCCACTCGTCCCAAGCACAATCAATGTCGAACTCCCTCGCCAAGAACGCGACAGCCATTCTGACCTCTGTATTGGCGAGCTCCAGCCCAATGCAGACACGAGGACCGTTTCCGAACCCCCGCCAGGAGCCTTTCGTGGGGTACAGCGGATCGTCCGGGTTCGTGGTCAACCAGCGCTCCGGGATGACCTCCTCGGCACGAGACCACACCTTTTCCTCGCGAGACGTCGAGCGAATACCGTCCCAGAGGTCAAAGTGCTCAGTCGGCAGCGCCATGCCGGTTTCCTTGTCCTTGATCTGGTAGTCAGGGCTGCCTTTTCTAAGGGGCGGGATGACGGGATACAGCCTCATAGTCTCCTTGATCACGCCAGCCGTGTACGGCAGCGAGTTCAGGAGATGCGGCGATTCCATTAGTCTTTCCTTCAACTTTGAAGGATCCTTGCCAAAAACCTCGTCATGCTCAGCTCGCACCTTGTCGAGGATCGCTGGGTGCTTGGCCAAGACGTGTATCGTCCAACAGATCACTGTCGCCGTCGTATCATGGCCTGCAAACATGAAGATCTTAAGCTGTGCCATGACACTTTCGATGAAGCCCTCATCAGGTGGGAGCGCCTTCTCGGCAATCAAGCCCTTGAGAGGCTTCATCGCCTGGTCCACCAGCGTCTTTGATTCTCCGTCGCCCTTGCGCTCGAGACATCTCATGATGGGTTGGTAAAGCTCGTCACGCAGCGCAACCTTGTTCCTGGCAATCCTCCACTGACGGACGGGGTCAACGCTCCAGATCTTGTCGATAATGCTGAACCGCAGCCGGCACTGCGCAATTTGGTCCATCAGCGCGACCTTCAACTTGCTCGGGCCATCAGTCTGCTCATGGAGCTCGATCCCCAGTGCCGCGCGCCCGATCACGTCCATCGTCAAATTCGTCGCCAGGTTCTCTAGCGTAAACACCTCGCCCCATTTTCCGTCCTTGCCAGCATTTTTCCGAAAGATGCCCGCAAACGTCTCAACGTCTTTGATGATGCCCGGGACGAGCGAGACAATGTTCTTCGGGCTGAAGGCCGGGTTGAACCGCGCGCGCCAGACCTTCCACTCGGCGCCTTCCAGGCTCGCAATGTCCAGGTTCTCCGTCAGCGGCTTGACGAACTCCTTGTGCGCCCGCGGGAGATCTGCGCTGCCGGTCTGCCAAGCGACCTCCGGCTCGATGGTGAAGCACATGGGCGGGCCCATAGGCCAGAGATCGACGTAGATGATGGGCGGGCAGGTTTTGCGACCAGGGAAGAGGGTCGGCCAGTTCTGGTAGATGAGCTGGGAGAAGTAGTTTGTGTGAATATCCTTGGGCAGGCCGGATGTGATTTTTGTGATGACAGGTATGTGCCCGAAGAGCAGGGAGTAGGGCATCATTGGCTGGAAGGTCATCAGCACTGTCCTAGTGAATGGTTTGGAGGTGTCAAACTTACGACGCCCTGTCTCTTCAGTCTCCAGAACAGGAGCCGTACTTGAACGAGTTGCACCAGAGTGTAGCCAACACTGAAAATTACGAGCAGCAGAATGGCGCGAAGCCCAATCTCCGCGGGGCTGCTGCCCACGGATAGGTTGAGTATTGCCATGTTTCTCGGGTGCCGTCAAGCACGACGGTAAAGGCAGCGATGCGGTGCAATGTGACAAAACTCCCCTCCGAGGGGCCTCGTTTCCTTTATTCTTCCTTCCGCCAAGGGACCTGGCAAGGGTGACTCTAATAAGCAGGCCGCCATTGGCCCCCTGTGCGATGAACCTCCCCGCCGCGTATCCGGCATCTTGTCCGGAGATGGAGACGGCAAGAGGCAATGATTGACGCATGCGCGGCGGGACTCCCAGAGGGGTTGCATTGAAGATGCCCCATCAATGGGGGCAGATGCATTGCACGCTGGACATCTTGGTAGGTTCTCTGAAGCCCCGAATGATGGTGAGTGACGACGCCATGCATGATTATCTTTTCGCCATTCAAGTCCGTTTTCTTCGTCCCGAGGGCAAGAAAGTCGCGCTGCGCAAACTGGTTTTTAGGAATCTGAAGATACGAAGGATGCCATCGTGAGCCGAGGAACAATGCAACGCGGTGGGGTCCAACGCGAGGGTCAGGACATGGTAGCCGGCATGCGTTTTAACTATTAGGGAATGTAAGTCGGCGGCACAACTAGGGGAACGCATCCGTACGGGCATTCCCGCATAATTCACTGATTTTGCGTGTGGTCATTGGCTGGATGTGATATCTCTTCCGAAGCAAACCAACACAGGGTAACATCGCCTATCTAGGGTGTGGGCTGGCACAGGTGGCTACCTCTGGACCACAAAGTCTCCAACACAATGACAAAGTCGTCAGCTCAAGGATGCGGAACCTCTGCACTTGCTGGATACGCGAGTGCTTGCAAATCGCCCGCGCGATGTCACAATGAAGACCGGCGACTGCTGTTGAGATGATTGTGATACAGCATTCATTCTTCAAGAGGTTTCGAAGTGGCTCTCGGCTACCATGATGAACTCACGAAAAGACATAAGCGTAAAGCTACCCACCGAAGAGTGTTCACCAAGATCGGAATAGACATGCTGGGCGTTAGCTTGCCATCTGCTGCAAGGCGTAAGCCAGGAGTGTAGCTACTCATTGCAATCTAGACAGAGTATCTATCAGACCATTCTCTGTATATCTAAGGCCGTTCACCTCTGTTCATCTTTTGAGAACACTGATACTCTACGATAAGTACTGCAACAAACAAGCTCCTTGCATGCTACTATACTGCTGCTGGCGATAAGATCAATTAGTCAAGCCTGGCATCGACATTTGGTGTGATGAAAGGGTTTCCAACGCGTCAAACCTCAATGACGACCATCGCGTCGTGTCGATCCAGCCACGAAAAACATTCTGCAACGAGTAGTAGACAATGAAACTTTTGGTATCTCTCCTGCTCGACGTGAATTGTTGAAAAATTCTTCTTCCCAAAGTTTGGCTGATGTTGAGAGGAATCAGAGGAACACGTCGGGCCGCGTGTAGGCGAGTACGAACGTCGGCTCCGGAGGCTCACATCCGCCGCCGTCTTGGCATGTTTCTGGAAATCACTTTTCTCGACGAAATTCTTAAACCTCGTGGGCTCTCGGTCTACATATCGTGATATTGTCTGTGGCCGACAAACACCTAGACCTATATTCATGCCGCACGTAGTTTTCATCGACCGAGCCCGACAAAATTGGGGGAGTTCAATGATTAAGGTCGGCGAGAGAACAGAAAAAAAGCCCGATTTGGGACGTCAAGGAAGACAGAAAGTCGGCAGCCGACGTCCAGTGACGCCGAAGATTGTGTCATCTGGTTGTCCGTGAACAGGCGCAGACGGGGTCTGTGAGGTGCCCTTACGCCCCCACGACACCGACCAAACATCTGATGTCGCCGGCGGAGAAGGCAGCCATTCTCAATAAACAAAACATTCCAAATGCCGCGCGCGATCGAAGATGAAAGGAACAAAAATCAAGGTGATGATCCAAACGGCGATGCATCGCCGTTGGAAAGACGCAAGTGCTCGGTCAGCTCGCTATGATCTGAACAGCCCCCAAATTCCCCATGTGGCCAAACACCGCGTACACCGCACAGCCCGCCGCTGCGGCTCAAAGCTGACAGACTTCCACCGTCCGAGCGACGGGAGGAACTACTCATCTCATGACGTGCAAACAGCCACTCCCACCTCGGGGACGCGGTGTGACACGAACGGCTTGACGGGACGGGGTGGCGCGCGATTGGGTGCGGCGGTGGTGCCCCGGAGGTCGGACACGCAGTCTGGGGTGGGTGATTGGCCGTGGAAGAAAGTATGGAAAGGCAACAGAGTTCGTGAGAGAAATCTCTTGCTCGTCATGGAACTATTCTCGGTTTTTGGCCGTGTAAGCGTCCGAGATGTCAAGGTTTGCCGCCCACGCGCCTCGTGCATTGGCACTTCTGTCAAACCTAGTCGACGGTATTACGCGGACCGCTGATGAGATGCCCAATCGGCGAGGCGCTGCACTGCGTTTATTGCTGAGAAAAGATCATGGCTATGTTGACTTTGACGTCAGGGGGAATAAGCTGTGAAGACGTCCTTCGTAAGGCCTCTCTTGGCTCGGTTGTCAGGTTAGATATATAATCCTGCCGTTACACCCGACTTACCAACTTTCTTCTAGCTCATCATCATCACACTCAGACATCACTCAAGAAGCTTTCATCGCAAATCTCTCACCATACAAACCATCTACAACATCTCTATTCCACAAAAACAACCCCAACCTTCAAAATGAAGACTTCCATCCTCGCTATCCTCGCCGTCGCCGCCGGCCTCGCTGTCGCCGACGACATCAAGCTGCCCGACTGCGCCAACGGCTGCCTCAACGACGGCCTCCAAAAGGCCGGCTGCACACGAGACAACATCAAGGACTGCTACTGCCAGAAGGCCGACGTGAACTCCCTCGTCACCTGCGTCAGCAACAACTGCAAGAGCCAAAACGACCTGCTCGCGGCCGCACAGTCCGCCGGCCAGATCTGCCCGAACGGTGTCGGCAACAACGGCCAGTTCGGCAACATCCCAGGCTTCCCCGGGAACAACAACAACAATAACAACAACAACGGCGGCGGCGGCCAGGGCGGAGGTAACAACGGCGGTAACAAGGGCGGCAACTAAAAACCTCGCATGGCACTGGCCGTTTTTGCGCGGGAATCATAGAACCGCATATGAATTTGTTGTTTCGCTGAGCCCACCGTTCCGATTCATGTATTAGCTAGTTGACGGCACTGTTCTTTTTTGCATTTGCTTTTCTTTTTTCTTGAGTCGAGTTTTGACTTTTTAGAGATATTTTCAATCTTAGCTCATCATCCGAACCTTACCGCACAGTTGCTGAGTGATGTTGTGAAGGTGCTGATCCTATTGGATACGACTGTGAAACTGTCAACCATGACCTATCCTTCATTCACAGTCTACACATATGCATAGGGTGCACTGCTTAGAAGCCTGTCTGGACGCTGGGTTGAATGGCAATTCGTAAAGATAGGTTGCACTGTGTGGCCCCAATATGTGCGGACAAAACTCAAGTCTATGTTTTACGCTGGCTTGTGAGGGAAAGATGACAGGAGAAAGTTAGGTAGAGGCGGTGGCTTGCAGCAACATGACAGCACCAAAATCCAAAATAATTTAACCAGACCACGGGTTGGGGCCTTGAGAATGAAATTTATCATCAAAATCATCCAAAAAGCAAAAGTAATGGGCCCTAACCAGGGATCGAACCTGGGACCTCTCCCAAGTTGAGATGCCGAAGACAACCCTAAGGGAGAATCATACCGCTAGACCATCAGGGCGTATGTACTCAAGAGGAACTCTTGATGGGGTTCCGCGCAGAATTCGCTACCCAAGTCTGCTAGCGCAACTGCGCTAGGTTTCAATGTTCCGCGCTCGCTTGGGGAGCTGCTAGTGGTTCTTCTCGTCGCGTGTTGTAGCGCCCCAAAGTAGCAAAACACGAATAAGATGAGTCGCCTTCTCTATTGAGAGTTCGATCGTTCGCGTCAGCAGAAGACGGATGACGATGCTTTGTTGTTTGCGAAGAGGAAATGTTGTAGCTGGGGACGAGCTGCGTCTTTGTAGCGGCGTTCTAGCGTTGGACACCGCCTGAAGCGGTCTGGCGGGGCGGTCGCCGCAGCTGAACCGCTCTAGGTTGGATTTGGCACCCCTGAAGCAGGAAACCAACTCAAGCGCCCGTATGCAGGAGGAATGCGCATGGCACTTGTGCGTCCAGAATCTGCCGCGAATCAGACTTGGAAAATTGTGATTGTTTTGGGGTATTTTCTTCCATTTAACAGTGCTGTGTCAACTTGACATGTCTTCTGCTGCCCCGCCTCCGCTATGTCTGCACTGCGGCAAGGTACCCCTCACTTACGATGATCTTCGCTCAGTCATCTCTTCCGAGGGCGCCATCCCCTTCTTCCTGCTCGGCTCATGGTCCCATATCAGCACAAGCCCCTGTCCTCTCTGCCAACTCGTGGCATATGCCATTTTCGAGGCTCACCGGCTCTCGCCCGGCTCCGTTCCGCAAGGAGACGACGAGACGTTCGCCCTCGTCTGGAAAGATGACGCGGAGCCCGGGCATCGCGGCGCATACAGCATCAATGACTCAACGAACACCGCTACAGGTCAATTCGTCTGTTTTGTGTCAGAGTCGCCCGAAACCACACAAGTTGCGAGTGGCGCTCACTTTCTGTTGCCGACGATCAAGTCCAAGGTTGAGATTTCGAGGATCCTGCAATGGATCGAGACGTGTGCTACAACGCATCCCATCACCAGATGCAGAGCCCACAACTATCAAGGCTTCAAGTCAACTTTCCCTAGACTTCAAGTCCTCAGACTCATTGATCTCGAGAGCGACAGCTTGATTGAGGTGTCAGATATTCGCCCATACAAGTATGTTGCGCTCAGCTATGTTTGGGGTGGAGTTTCCAGCTTCAGACTCACCAAGTCAACTCTTGGGCGACTGCGGCAACCTGGCTCGGTCTCCCAAATACGCGACAGATTGTCGCTCACGATACTGGATACCATGAAGTTGGTGAAGCTCCTCGGGCTTCGCTATGTTTGGGTCGACCTTCTTTGTCTCATACAAGACGACCCAGAGGACCTGAGGAGAGGAACAGCTGTGATGGACAACGTCTTTGAACGGTCGTGGCTTACGGTCATCGCAGCCTGCGGAAATCATGCGAATTACGGTCTGCCAGCAGTGACGGGAACGCGGGCCCCGCAACACGCCATGCGAATCACAGACAAGACGCGCTTGGGGCTGTACACGCCCCTCGACTGGGCTCTTGCGGCAACGGTCTACCAGACTAGAGGATGGACGTAAGGCATACCTACTCTGACTTCGTATCAAATACTGATAAACAGAGGCAGGTTCCAAGAGCAAGCTCTTTGTCAACGAGCACTCTGCTTCGTCGACAATAAAGTCTTCTTTCGCTGTGGAAGCGACGAGTTCAGCGAGGCATGTTTAGACCAGCCAGTCGCCAAGAAGAGACACGAGTGGGAAGCGCCATGGTCCCCGCCTCAAGCGTTCCGGCTCAAGGACCCAGTGCGCGACTGGGAAGATATCGTCAGTCGCTACTCTGGCCGCGCTCTCACGGATCAGAGAGATGTCCTGCGAGCCGTCGAGGGGATCATGCGCCGCGCAACAGAGAAGGGGAACATCCGGTTCATCGAAGGTACTCCAGTCCAGGCCATCGATTTCTTTCTACTTTTCAGGGCTGGTTTCACCTCGATGACTGCGAGGAGGCGCCGGGAAGGTTTTCCCAGCTGGTCGTGGTCGGGCTGGGTGGGTGCTAGTCGTGTTCGTCCGAGCCAAGGACATGTCTTTTACCAACTTCATCACTGGCTCAAGCAGAAGTGCTGGATACTGTGGTATGAAAGAGAAGTCGATGGGGAGTTGAGACTCCTCATTGATCCTCTCCGTAACTCGCCAAGCGGAACTCGCTATCGGGAGCGCTTCAAAAACCAGCTTCCTGTTGGCTCAGACGCATTTCGCACTGCACCGTCCTTATGGCCAACCATAGCACCCGGATACCCTGTGTTGCAATTTTGGACGCTGGCCATCTTTTTGGAATTTTCAAGAAGTAATTCTGGTCTGAGGGAGATCTGCGAGGGGCAGATGGGCAGATTTGCGGGGAATTGACGGTAGACAGCATCGAAGAGATGCCTAGCTTTGAGCACGTAGGGCCATATGAGATACTGCTTCTATCAGAAGCTGTGTCAACTTCTCATCCTCAAACCCGACAGTCTGAGTACGATTACAACGTCATTCTAGTCAAGCGGGACGGGGATTACGCGGAAAGGCGCGGTATCGGGCATGTTCGAGAATGGGCCATTGGCACAAGTTTTGCGCCGGGACCTGTTTGGAAGAAGATTTTATTGAAGTGAAGCTCAAGTATAGAGTTCATTAAAACACGTCTCTAATATGCAATGTTCTATGGATAGATTGGCTCGCCTGCATGCTACAATGTCCCCGTATGAGTCGTGACGGGACTGACGTTTATCTGCTGCCAAGCCATAAGGCCCCAAAGCTCAACAATTCCCACTCCATGCTAATATAGTCGAAGGACGTCTGCAGAAATGGCTTATTTGGGGCAGCAGTGACACTAATTCAGAACGTTAGATGACGGCCAGAATGGAAAGCGCGGCGCTGAACATACACGGACAGCACCCTGGTTGACACCTGTAATGGTTTGGAGACAGCCACCGTCGACTCTCTCAGTTGTAGCACAGATCTGCTTTCCACTCAAGAGGTTGTTGCAGGCAGATAGAGGCGACTAGATGGCACTCGTTAGTCATTAGATGGGCAAGATTTACCATTTCACTTACGCAGGGGTAGATCCGATCTTGACAATTATCAGCGGACACGAGTGGTGCCGCCAAGAGCATCACAAAAGCAGCCATGTTTGCTGGATGCATTTCTGTAGTGAATAAGCAAATAGGTTGCCAAGTCTAGATGGTGAAATAACGAATGAAGATAACGGACGGTCAAAATTCTTGGGTGAGAGCGCGGGAAACCTAAAGAAAGCTAAAACAGTTACGCAGCCGCTTCTTATTCTTCTGGTAATACAATTCTGTCTAAGACTGTTATGGACTTCCAGCACTGTTCACTGACTCGAAGTAACGGACTGCTGATGACGCCCGTAAAACGATAATCTTCGCCATGTGGGGAACTCTTGATTAAGACAGAAAGTTTAAGTCTCCCAAGTTGCCGAAATAGACACGGAAAGGCAAGTCAACCACGAGGAATGGTTCCAATGGTTGACTTCTACACTTATATGATCCCCATGACCGGGGGTCAACCTTGCCCAGGAGACCTTCTAGATTTCAGCCGGAAACCACGGAGGTCTTAGTCTGGGTTCGTAGGAGCTTTGCTACGTCGTTTGGCATAGGAATACTAATGGGCGGCAAACATTGCATAGTCTTAATGCAAGATAGATATGAGTAGTAAGCCGTGTGGCCACCACTATTCACAAGAATGCGGCTGCGTCAGCGAACCATCAGACAACGACATGGTGGCGATCATCATGAACCGTGAGTACGGCATTCTGCTGACCAATTGGTGGATCAATCCAAAGACTGTTTACGAAAGACAAGGCATCACAATTTCAAGGGCGCACAGCATTTTTTTAGAGGGACATATGAGATTTGTATTCAAGGGCCAAGTGGCCGTAACCTCATTGAAGAGGAAAGAAGTAGGTATCGTAGACATAGAAGAGTCGTTTCATCGTACTTCTCAGTCTCCGTGAGACGAGAGGACTTTCATTTCCGTTTTCATCATTTTTTTTGGTTGTTCATTTCGTTTCGTTGATTTTTTCATGTCGTAAATGTCGTTGAAGTGAGTGAGACCGCGTCGATTGCGGCCGGGCTCGGGGACTTGCTCAGCGTAAACTTGCTTGTTACGCTCAGCACACCCCGACGTGATATATAGTAGGGTGTGTCGGATGTTTCTCTTCTTTGTGGAAATTCCAACACGGCAATGATTTTGTAATCTTCGCGTGTCGGCGGTTTGGTGGTTTGCGCAAACCGCCGCCGTGGTTACATGTAGCTGGCCCACGTCTGGACGGTCCGCAGATGCAGACTGGCGAGACTGACGGGGAGCTCGAGCGGAGCGTGCTTGTTCTTGGCGGCGGGGCCGTTGAGGCAGGAGGCTGGGATCTTGACGGTGAAGTCTTCGAAGCTGGATTCGGCGCCCGTGCCGGCAAGGCCGGTCGCCTCGAGCTTCTCAAACTCCTCCCTCAGGCTCTCGACGTACGAGCTCTCTCTCTGGGCTGTAAAGCTGTTAACATTGATCGTGTCAAGATGTTGAAATGCAGGGGGAAAGACGCACTCTCAGAGACGTCGGTCCTGTTGTCAAAGTCGACGGACCAGGTGTTGTCCGGTGCCGAGACAATCTCAGCGGGGCACCCGGCGGCGGCGGCACCCTGCTTCTCGGCCGAGAGACCGAGGAGCATGGCCAGCAGCACCGACAGGAGCCCCATCAGCCTCTGCCACGAGGGCGAGGCCTGGGCCATGTTGGATGTCGTTGGGTGGGTTTCTCGAGGTTGATCCTCGGAAGAGGGTGTCTTCAAAAAAGAGAAGAAACAACAAGAGATGCGGGCACCTGCACGTCTTTAATAGGCGGTCGGTTGGTTCACTCGTCGGCGACCCGGGCAACGGACGCAAACGCCTGGGGTGCGCAATGAGCGGTGGACATCGTGGGACCGGTCAACCACTCGTTTTCTGACTCTCTGTCGTGCGCCCTGCGGAATTCTCTGCGTGCTGCACACTTCTCCGTCGGAGTCGTTCGTTGAAGATGACCTGCATGTGGAATAGCGCATGTGTGCTGTCACGCAGCGGTGGGCTGGGCTTTTGGCGGTAAAGGGACTCGGTATTGGGCGCGTGCTTCGTCTGATGGCCGGATCGAGAAGGCAGAGCTGGGCGTTCATGGGTTGGTTTGTTGAGGTTTCCACAGAGACGCGAGGACGACGAACCGGATCGCTTCGAGGGCGCTGACGCCCCGGGGACCGAGTCGGGGTCGTGATTGGAGAGGAAGAGAGGCGGACGGGGTTGGGGATGGGTTCGGACAGGGGCGAAGACCACACCGCAAGAACGCCAGGCGAACGAACTCCACAACGTTGACGGAATGCAAGCCCAGATTGGCGCGAGGCTCAGGGGTGTGCCGGGCCTGTTCGTGCCCAACCCTTTTGTTCGTCTGCGAGGAGGCCGGCCGGTGATTTTCGGCGGGAAATTGAAGCGGAAGACTCGTCCGGTGTCCGGAGACGATCCCGGCCGAGTCGGTGGATTTCGGCGTCGGGCTTTGGAGCCGTTGAAGCTTGGCAAAAGATAATTCCTCAGGCATGATTCAGGTGGGCGAAAAGCTCGAAATTACGAGCGGATATCAGATCATCTGATAAGATGTCATCAACCAATCATAGCATGTGCCGAGATCTTGGTCCCTCTTCCAGCGGCATGGCATCCCTGCCAAGTCCTTAGATCTTGCTTTGAGTTGTTTACTCTCATTGTATTCTGATCTTGCCGTGTCAATTCAAGAACTTTCAAGGCAAAGATTCTTCCATTGTTGTCCAAGTGATATAGAGGTTTCAAAGCAACATGGCGACCGACCGTAGCAGTACATCATGCGGCATGTTTTACACTCTGTTGAAAGTTGCGAGAGTCTGTGAAAACTCGAGTCACATGTGAGAATATTTTGAGCAATCTTCAACGCTACCCAAGGAATCTGATTCTCCACCATAGATGAGCCAATGCGACTTGGGAACTCGGCATCCTCGGCCGCAACAACTTGATTCGCTCATCGGTTCAAGGCACTCGGCCAAGAGTTCCTCTTCCTGCAGGTTATCGATCCACCGAGAGGATCCCCGGAGAAGATTGCGTATGCAGTGGCCTGTTTGTTCCGAGATCTTGTCACTATTTAGTAGCATCGAGTCCCCAATGATCAAGATGTGAGCACTTTCCCTATCTTTCCTCGCTCGATCCGCTTTCAGCATTGCTGCAGTCAGAACACCAAACAGCCAAAATGAAGTTCACAACCGTCATCGCGACTCTGGCCTCCACGGCCGCTGCCCTTGAGTGGCTCCCCGTCGTGCCTCTCCACGCGCGTCAGTTGACCAGCGGGCCAAAGTACGAATGCCACGCCGACTGCGGTAAGTGACCAAAACTCCGACGTGAAGACACACATACTGACAGCATACAGGCTACGCAATCCTCGGCGCCGAGCAGGACAACTACTGCACCAACGAGACTTGGACTGGTCTTCTGGAGGGCTGCCTTGAGTGTGCCGAGAAGTATGATATCTGGCAGTACTACGGCGATGGTGTCACGGAGGCTGCCGAGGGGTGCAACCTGGACGCTACCCCCGTCTCGGCTTCGAACAGCTCAAGCAATGCGACGACCACCACCGGAACGAGTGCGACTGGATCTACGCCGTCTCC
Source organism: Colletotrichum sp. SAR 10_76 (assembly GCA_025327145.1). Lineage (NCBI taxonomy): Eukaryota > Fungi > Ascomycota > Sordariomycetes > Glomerellales > Glomerellaceae > Colletotrichum > Colletotrichum sp. SAR 10_76. Next base: position 52,104 of record JAKMWU010000161.1, on the reverse strand, counting down.
GACTTCAAGCACCGTACGTATCCTCCCCAAGTCGTAGGCACAACCAGAGACTAACTCGATGATAGAGCGCTACTGCCACTGATGAGGCTAGCATCGCCAACTTGAATAGGCCTGCGACTCTCGTTTTCGCTGCTGCTATCTTGGCTGCTGTTCAGTTCATGTAAGGCTTTGGTCATGAGACGCGACGAGACGGGATAATGAGGGATGATGATGTTTAGTTGGCAGCGCAATTGTAGACACTTTCGCATTTTACATGTACATATTTCAATTTTATGATGGACTGGCTTTTACCGTTCCAGAAGTACATGATAGTAACAGAATCGAGTAATTTGAACAGACACTCCCAGATTCATTAACAATTAACCCTTGGCCTCAACTGAGTTAGACTCTTCCTTGAATTCACGAGCACGTGCTTGAAGCCCCCGCAGAAGACGAAACAATCACAGAGCCTACCTAGGGTTCTGTGGAAACACCGCCACGAACGTCTTGATCAATCACTACCTAGTACTTGATTCTATCTGGGCCGGATTCTTTCTAGATAGATGATTCCATGATATAAACAATCAAAAGAATGTTAGAAGATAAACCTGCTGTTCTGGACATTGAAAACCTAGACTTCCGCTTCTACTCATAAGATGTTACCAACTCGCGGTCGCTGAAGCATTTCAAGGCGAGTTATCAAATTTGACTAGGGTGCAACGCGGAGAAGAAAAACAAATATCGGAGACGTTCTTTAGGGTTCATGCATCAAAGATCAAAGCACGCTGGTCACAACTTGGAAGATCGAGAAAGTTAGAAAAAGACGAGTGCTCTTATTGATAAGTCTACAAAAAAGCAAACGCCCATGCAATGTACCAGCCAGCTACTCCAAGCGGCTTTGCTATTTTGTACAAGAGAAAGCTCCGCTAGGAGTAGTAAGAAAAGAAAAAAGAAACATCTTCCATCACATTCAAGCACGCTCCTGATGAAGCTCCGATTGTCAGACCAAGTGGTATGTCAAATCCCCCAATATTGTCGCACTTTGTGTGTTGTGTCGCTTAAGCGGAGCCAGTGGGCTCGGCGCCACCGAAGCCGGGGAAGCCACCGCCGAAGCCGCCGGAGGGCTGGGCAGCGCCGGGGACCTGGGTAGGGCGGCCGGAGGGGAAGCCGGAGGGAATGCCGGTGCCGTGGTTCTTGCCCTTGCCGCGGCCCTTGCCCTTGCCGGTGGGGCGGGCGCCAGCAGCACCAGTGCCGGTGGGGGCACCGGTCTCAGCGGCGGCAGCGCCGAAGCCAGCAGCCTCGTCGGAGCGGGTGTTGATGCGGGTCTCGAAGCCGGAGGGGGCACCGTGGTGGCCGCCGAAGCCGGGGAAGCCGCCGCCGAAGCCGCCGGAGGGCTGAGCAGCGCCGGGAACCTGGGTAGGGCGGGCACCGCCGAAACCGGAGGGGAAACCGCCACCGAAGCCGGGGAAGCCACCGGAGGGCTGGGCGGCACCGGGGACCTGAGTAGGGAAGCCGGTAGGGAAGCCGGTGGGGAAACCGGTAGGGAAGCCAGTAGGGAAGCCGGTGGGGAGCTCCTCGTTGTCCTGGGCGAAAGCGCCAGCCGAGAAGGCGGCGAGGATGGTAGCAGCGATAACGTTGGCCTTCATTTTGAAAAGTGTGTTGAGGATTTGACTGAGGAGTCGGTGGGTTGGTTGTTCGAGTTGGGTAGGTTGGAAAGGAATGTGTCGAAGAACGAATGAAAGCTTGGTATCAAGAACGGAACAGAAGACTAGCTTCGATGCTGTGAATGAAAGTGATGGAGATGGGATGGAATGGAGAGGAGAAGGGATAGCTCTTGGAAGGAGAAAGACTCAATCTTTATATCGAGATGGCCTTGCCACGGACGGCCACTCTTGTTTGGGTCATGGACCGCCCAGATGGCGTCAACTGATTCAGCAACACTGCAACATGGCAAACATGGTGAACCGTTGCGCCATCGGAGGAGAGAGATGCACCTGCAAGGGGCCGACCCAGAAGTGCGGGATGTGGGCGTTTAGCACCCAAGAGACAGGGCAGAACCCAGGCAAGTTGCCACTATTCGGTAGTTGAGGTGCCTGTGTCTGCGGCTCAAGTGAAGCTTGGATAGGTCGATGGCCCGACTTTGCCGCATTCGATCAAGACAGAACAGTGGTGAGGAGCATGGGTGTCAAATTGTTGTCAATTTCCAACGAGTGTCCATCAGGGGTTAAGGGGGGGCGTCTGTACCCGCGGGCGGGATGATGGATGCTGCGTGGGTGTGGATGGTGCGGATGGTGGAGCTGTGCTCACGGAGGATTCAGAGGGACGAGAACACAGACTGAGCCAGTTCTAGACCGGGTCAAGGAACCATGGATCTTCTCCAGGATTGAACTTTGACTGAGTGAGGTGATGCCGTTTGTGTGTGTGTGTGGCTACCACTGGCTGGACGGTGCTCTGTCGATCCGAGTGATGGGATAGAAACGGGGATCGCTGGGTGCGTTTCAAGAGAAAAACGGGTCTCGATGCTCCACCTATCCCTTATTTTCCGACCATGGACAGTTTGCTGTAAATGAGGGACGTCGTCGTCGCTGTTTCACCTTGACATGTTAGGGCGAGGGAAGCTTGGCTATCATTCCCAGTTCGGGGGTTTCTTCTTGTTTTTTTTCGGGGTTGGGGTGCTGCTTAGTCCCATGTCCAATGGGGACGGACCATGTCTTACTTACGCGTCCATCGGATGGCAGACGTCGCGCTTAAATGAGGCCAGGGGACATGCCTGCATCCCACCGCCTAACATCAACCAGTTGGCTAGCCTTAACAAACACCACGGCGCCAAAGCTGAAGGGTTGCACCCGTCTGTCGCCTGGTGCAAGGCCGGAATTTCAGGAAGTCATATCCGCGATGTTGACGAATGGCTTCCCTCGGCTCGTCCAGTCCTTGGTCCTGCAACATCGATCGGTGAGACATCTCCGAGATTTGCTTCTTCTTTTTTTTGCGTTGCGTGTTCAGGGACATCGGACGCAATAACCATAACCTCCTCGTCCGCTTCGCCGGAAGTCCGGCTTCGGGCCATGGACAGCGCTTAAAGCCAAATTGAGTCCACGTCATTCTTCAATTTTCCACTTATCAGTCTCAGGAGTCATAGAATCTTCCAGATTGGACTGTGTGATGAGCCTGAATTTTCTGCCTGTGATGATATACCGCCACGCGTCTTAGCAGGGCCGTCGGTTCTGCACGATATTCTACTTGAAATTCACGATAATATGGGACCGATGGGGATCTCTTGGTCGTGCATGCGGAGCATGAAGCTCCAGACATACAAACACCCATTTTTAGGGCAGACACTTTGAGTTTACTGCTAACTATCCACATCACATATATCTGGCGAACCCGAGCCCAGTGCCGTGCGGTCTGGCCAGCGGTGGATGTCGCCATTGTCAACCACACCAGCGTGACTATCAGACAGCAAGTCCTTGGATCGCCCCTGAGCATCCCTTTGTCAGCGGCGACGGGGACTACCGCTTCAAACAACTCGTCTGTGCTTGTTTGACACAGAGCGGTTGATGATGCCAGGGGTGGGGATGGCATCGCTATTTAGGAAACGTCAGCGAGGGGCCCCCGGTCCAAGACACCATTTCCGGCCTGACAACTGGATCCGGGTTATTAAATTTGCTTCTTTCGTCTGCCTCAGACTTTCGCTTTCGCCATGGTGGTTTCTGTGATACAGCACCCAAGACAACTTTCTGCAGTCCTGCAAGGCCTGTTCAAGACAGCCGAGGCGTGTTGCCTCTCGCAATACCGAACACCACGAGCGCCTCGTAGAACTCGCAGACCTGGCCGCAAGGAGAGATCAGAACGGGCCACTCAGCACATCCAAAACTCGCTTGGCGATCCACGAGTGCGTGTGCGTTGTCGGGCTGCTCTACGTCAGACAATCACCCCGAAAACATTGCGTTGGCAGAAAGGGGGAATAAGAAAGTAAAACTCACTGATATTCGTCCCAGTAGACCTGCTTCTCGGCGTCCCCGCAGATCGTCACGTTCGGCGTCTCGCCATACGCTCCAACTAGACAACTTCCATACTTCCCCAGATCCGCGAAGCCGTATGCCTCGGGAGTGGCATAGTACTCGAAGTCGTCGAACAGAGGTCGCAGGTCAACGTTTACCGCCCCTGTCTTCGAGCCGCCCAACAAATCCCCCAGAAGATCCGTGTAGGTCTGCAGCTGCTGTTTGGCCAGGTTGTCTATGAAAAAGCCATACGGTAACCTCGCGAGGTCTGGCGGTGTGATCGTCAGGACCTCGGCTGTGGGATGTGCGTCCCGGAGCTCTGCTTCCGCTTGTGCCAGGACTTGGTATGACTGAGAAGCACTGATGTTGGCATTGAACAGGACGTCGTTAGCGCCCGCAAACAGAACAAAGAGCGGCGTCGTAACCGCAGTCGAATCAGATGCCGAAAAGCTGTCGCCTTGAGGAGTCTTCTGTCCCAAGAATGTGACGATTTGATCGACGACCGATGGTACCGCAATCGAGCTCTTCGGCCCGGTGTATCCCTGGATGAGGGAATTGGAAGTCGTCGCTCCGCCTATGGCATAATCGTAGAGCGGGATGGACAGATTGCCTGCCACATACTCGGCCCAGACGATGCCGTTCGAGAAGCGCCCTTTGTAGCTTCAACTATGGTCAGTTCGGTGTCTTTTGATGATTCTTTCGGTCGGTGAGATGCTAACTATTTGTCTGATGGCCAGGTTCCATTCGACACTCTCGCGGCGCCGTTGCCTGATCTCATGGTCAATCATCGTCGCATGGGCTTCATGCGCGATCAACTTACCATTATCGCTAAACGAATCCCCGAATACTACGATACTGGAGAACGAAGGTGCGCTGGCCCGTCGTTGCAGAGGAATTGCGGAGGTGTGGGCTGCGGCCAGGAGGCCGAACAACAGAGCCCGAGCGGTATTCATTGCGATGCTTCACGATGTGACAACGAATTGTAATTGTTGCGACACAGGTAATCAAGCGGTGCTGTATCTGCTGGAAATCTCTAGTGGTCCAGGTTCCCTGAAGTTGAAGTTCGTGGCATGGCACTCGATGCAGATGCCCTGGGATGCCATCCCCCAGAGCAAAAACAAACATGACATCACAGTTCGTCCTGAGTTCCTGATTTCAAAGCCGTTCGCGTGGTTTCCACGCCGTAAGCCATGAGATGAGCTTGCACCTCTAGCATTCCATCGCCGCGGAAGTCCGGATCCTGATGGCTTCAATTGAGACATGTCATTGGCCTCGCCAGAACGAGACATCGAATCCGTCAGCCCTAAGGGAACTCTATTGGTAAATGCCGGCTGACGGGCGGGCCTAGCTGCAAGCCAAGTAAGAACAAGCCATTGTGATGCTGCTAAAGGATTTTACCGCATAATGGACTAAAAGCACCGAAATGTACTTTGGTATGATAAAGGGCCGAAGGACACGCATGTCTCCATTTATCTCCGTTGGGGGCCAATATGGAAGAAAATTTCCGTCTCCCCCGGACTTGCGGGTGGAATGCGAGGTTCCATTTGCAGACTGCAACTGCATGCATGCAGCAATGCCGTGTTTCCGCTTCCATCAACCGGATTCCAACAGAATCAGCGCTGCTCACACCGCCGAAAAATCGAAACACTCATTTCGATAATTGACCCCATCTGGTCCCGGGAGTATTCCTATTTAGCCTGTGCCGGCGGGTTGGTGTATGCAAACCCTGCCAAGCCCACTGTGGACTCAATATTTGGTGGTTCTGGACTCTGCAATATCGAACCCGGGTGTTCGGCTCTTCATGGACGTGTACTTTTCTGCGAGTTTTCCGGTGTCGGAAACAATAGAACATCCCCAAATACCCAGCTGTAGCATGAAAGGCATTCGGGGGTCAAATGCCTTCTGCACAATCATCGTTGTTTGCAAAAAGCGTCGTCTCAATCTCTCTGAGGATGTAAGGCCGATTTAACTGGCAGACGTAGCCAGAAAGATACGGTTCAATGGCCGCAGAAAAGATAATCTTTTACGACTAGGGGGAAATACGACACCGTCCCATGGCTGTAGCCAGCCTTATTTCACGTGTCGCTCTCATCTGGAATGTCTGATTTTAATTCTGCTGTCAAGTCGATGCAAAGTCTTTCACTTGTATACAAGAGGTCAGAGTTTGGTGGCTACCTTTTATCATTAACACGTCGTAAAGAAATATAACGTCAATCGAGCTTGCTGGGCTTTGGGGATTGTGTACGATAGACGATCGCTCAGTGTGATAAGCATGTTGCAGACCCAGCATATTCTTAAACGGGGACGACAGCGCAAACATCTGAAGATCTCGGTGTTATGGTATTCCATCCGCCCGGTATACAAAGCCATGCCACCTCAATGCAATTCTGTAGGCAGAGTTGAGTGCGTGGACTGAGGTGCATCAAACGAAGACAGGGAAGTGTCAGAGAAGGACAGGCAACGGCATTACTCTCAAATGTTTACTAACTGGAGTGTTCGAAACAGCTCTTTGCCTTGTACGAGGCACGCATAATGAAGTATACCCTGTATCTCGTGTTACGTCGTGTTTACTGGATCGCGAAGGTTTGCAGTCTCTTTCCCTGAACCCTGAAAGGTCTTGGCCATTTTGATTGAGTTTCTGTTTTTCGATGACAGCCGCCTCATTCTTCTATTCATGCATATCGGGAGACACCGTTGACAAGGCTCAAAAAACCGCAACCGCTGCTTCGGGACCATCCCACGCGGAATGTAGACTGAATTCTTTGGGGTATTCTGTTCGGAACATGGCGCTCTGACACCTTTGTTCCTATCAGAGAGAAACAAAAAGAAGAAGACATCGGTCAAGTTTACCACATGGGGACTCAATCGATCCGACGAGAAAGGGAAGCTTTCGTCGAGCCATATTCTGGCACAAGATGCGATGTCCGAGATCAATGCATCTATGATGTTTGTGGATCTCTCCGAGCCACGAGCGGGGGATAATGATCGGGGCCGCACCTGTGCATCAACGTGCGGGATGCTCGGGAGTCACAGCGGGCTGCACCTGATGTAGCGTTATTCCTGCATGCGCTTTTGCACAGACTCCTGTCAGGTTCAAGCGGGCAATTTGACCCAACTTCGACATCTCGCTACTTAGTCTACATCATGCCCCGAGCATCGTGTTTTCAAGAGGGGGTGGCCTCGGAATTTCTTTCGAGGCGCCTGTCCGTCTATCACTATCCAATACCATCAACATCCACGGCAACGCAGCGTTTTCGAGATGACATGTTTATGTTGTACAAAACCAACCATCCGCCGCCCGCGCTTACTGTCTGTTCACGGTGATTCGTGCCTGCATTTCCAGCCGCCGCTTCCACGGAAGCTGGACGGTTGGGACGACTTAGGTTCAGTGAGAGGTCCAGCGCCATGGACCTGCTTCACGACACGCCGTTCGGTATCCTGCTGAATTTCCTGGCCCGCGGGAAGATCAAGCAGCTTCAGTATTATGAAGAAAAGAACCCAGAGATATGGAGGAGGTACATCGAGCCCGACGCAAGCGACAGGAGTATAGCGAACTCGTCGCAAGAAGGAGTACCCGAGCAAGCAGAAGGAGCTAGTCAGGTCCAGAGCGAGGTGACAGATGTGAGGGTAGACTCCGAGAAGGGGGAGGATATGCGCCTTGTCGAGTTCCTCCCTGGAGATCCAGAGGTTCGTTGGGATGGACTGCGAGAGGGGATGAGGGCTAACGATCTGCAGAACCCCTTGAACTGGTCGCTCACAAAGAAGACCTTCGCAACATTTCAGATATGCCTCCTAACCATCGCCATTTACATCGGCTCCGCCATCTACGCAGCTGGTGTGAGGGACGTCTCACGGGTATTTGGGGTTAGTCCAGTCGCTGGAATTTTGGGCCTCACGCTATTTGTCGCCGGATACGGGCTTGGACCGGTATGAGTTCCCTGAAGATCTCATCGCGACCGCTTGTTACTGACCTTTGTGTCAGATGGTTTGGAGTCCCATCTCAGAAGCTCCCCAGATTGGCCGCAATCCCGTCTATATCGGTAGTATCGCCCTCTTCGTACTTCTCCAGATTCCGACGGTTCTGTCAGTGAATTTTGGCATGCTACTAGCGTTCCGCTTTATCACTGGCTTTGTCGGATCGCCTGTTCTTGCTGTTGGAGGTGCTTCACTAGCCGAGATTTGGAGGCCGCAGAAACGCGCTTATGCGATTTGCATTTGGGGTATTGAACACCCTCATTGCCACTTGACCCATGTTAGCTAACCGTGTCATTGCAGGCATCGCTGCTGTCTGCGGCCCTACCATGGGACCTGTGATAAGCGGCTTCGCAGTCGACGCCAACGGCTGGACCTGGACCATATTGGAGCTCATCTGGATCGGAGGGTTCACCTTTATTCTGCTCTTCGTCTTTCTCCCAGAGACGAGCTCCAGCAATATCCTATTCCGCCGTACACGACGTATCAGAAAACTGACTGGCAATGATAAGCTAATCAGCAGGGGAGAGCTAATGGCGGAAACTATGACGAGGCGGGACGTCGTCCAAATGCTGCTTGTCCGCCCATTCACTCTCAACTTCACGGAGCCGATGGTCTTCCTTCTGAATCTCTATACGGCTCTCATCTATGGACTGCTTTACATCTGGTTTGAGTCATTTGCCGTTGTCTTTCGAGGCATTTACGGGTTCAATACCGGGTTGATTGGGCTTTCATTCCTGGGAATCTTTGTCGGTGCCATCATTATCGTACCGCCTTTTTTCTGGTACCTGCACAAGTACCTCGAACCAGAGTTCGACGAGAATGGATTTATCCAACCGGAAAAACGGCTCCCCCCAGCGTTCTTAGGTGGCGTCGCAATTCCAATCTGTTTGTTTTGGTTCGGCTGGTCTTCAAGACAGAGCATCAACTGGATCATGCCTATCATCGGTTCTGCTTGGTTCAGTATCGGGTCCTTCTTATTATTCAACCCGGTGTTGAATTATCTTACAGACGCGTACCCCGACTACGCTGCGTCGGTGCTGGCTGGGAATGACCTGTTCCGGAGTGCGTTCGGTGCAGGCTTCCCAATGTTTGCGACGGCCATGTACACCAGGCTGGGTGTTGGCTGGGCAAGTTCGTTACTCGCATTTCTTGCCATTGTTTTCATTCCCATTCCAATTGTTCTCTGGAAGGTCAGTATCTGAGACAGTTCCTAAACTTTCGTATAGGCGCTAACTTGGTTCCAGATCGGCCCAACATTGCGGCACAAACACAGTAAACACGCGAGGAAAGATGATATGATTACCTGACTTCCAGCTCGATGCTGGGTTGAAAAGTGTCTTCTACGATGTACATACAGCAGAAAATATCCAAGTAGATAGATTGTTCATGTGCATATTATAGATATTTCTTGTGTGCAATCCTCTTGAGTCATTTCCATTAATCGAACAAGGGCTTTCCTCTCGATGGACTTCGTCAACGCATACTATTGTTACGATACCGTGACAGTCCGCATCCTCATGGCCAGCGTGGTGGCTTCCAGACTCCCCCAATGCTTGCCTCCTGATATTCACGCCTTCTCACCGCATCAAAGTGCTCACATCTCCTCTCAATGTCCTCAATCGCCTCGTACACGCCAAACGCCTCCTCGAGATAGGACTGATACTCCCACATCCGCACAGACCGGAACATTCTCGCTGTGTACCAGTACGCACACCGCGGCACATTTCTGTTCAGACTCATCATCGCGCCGCAGCCCCTAAACCCGTCAGGACAGTCGCGGACCACACTCCGACGAAAATTGCAATAACTACAGTAGACAGCCCACGTCCCGCACACCCCCATCACGCCCTCCTCGCGATGCATATCGTACAGACACAGCATCATCAGTCCGCACACGCTCGCGTACAGGGGGTTGTGCATCTTGCTCGCCTGCGTCAGCGTGAACGGGAGGTGGTTATGGGGTTCGTGCGGATATTGGTACTTGTCTCCCCACTCGTATCTGTGCGACTCGGTGACGCGGGGGAGTCCTTCGTACAGTCCGGCTTGGAGAAGAAAGTTATAGAAGTGCTCCATCTCGTGGGGGAGGAACTTGACGTTTCCAGGGAGTGTCTTGCAGGCGTGTTGCAGTTTGCGGAGCATCATGAAGAGCTGCTGGAGGAGGACGTCGTTGAAGGCTTTGCAGGTGCGTCGGAGGAGCCATTTCTTTCGTGTTGGGAGGTACGTGAGGATGGCTTCGAGGAGCTCGTATGACAGGTAGATCATCTTGAGAGGTATGCGAAGATGTTGTCGATGAAGCTGGCGGATGCTTGCGGCGCGGGTTAAAGTCATCCTGAGGTGACAAGAATCGTTCAGCCGGCAGTCACAATACTGAAGCTTGCGTGTTTGGAAGCCGAGCTTGGCTGATCAGAAGTCTGTATTGACAGGCCTAAATATGAGAGATCAACTAAAGCTTATCAAGGGATCTCGCGTTTGCCTGGCCGTAGGCAGCTCAATGTTTCGCGAGAAACGTAGGCACAAAGAACCTCCTCATGGTCTGAAACCACGTTTTGCCGTAGAGAATCTCTCCATGTCTTATCTGCCTGCTTGCTTCTCATCAAAGGCATCGTCTTCCTCAATCTGCAACAAGTGAGCTAACACCCAATCTTGATCATTCGCATACGGATCCTTGTAATTCCCAGCGCGGCCGTTGACGGAGGTCGGATAAATGTACGCACACGACGCGCGCCCGTTCGCCTCAAACAAAGCAAGATTGTTCCGGATGATGCCACCAGCCGTCTTCAACGCCGCCGCCTGGCCTTCGGTATCGTTCTTCAAACCCTTGCCGTAGTGATGTAGCGCGATGCCGTTCAGCGTGCTCCAGTAGTGCGGGAACGTGTCTCCCCACATCCGGTCCTTGCCGAACCAGTACCCGTCCCAGTGGCGGATCGCGACGTCGTGGAGGCGACAGTCGGGCTGTTTGCCGGCGAAGAGTAGGAGGGTGTCGAGGTGTAGCTTGCCGGCTTCGAGCCACTTGTCGTCGTTGGTGTAGCGCCAGAGCTCGAGGAGCATCACGGCGGCGGGGGCGACGATGGATTGCTCAAAGTTGACTTCGAACGAGGGGTAGTCTAGCCCGCGCGTCGCGATGTTCTCTCCATGGGCGAGGAATAGCTCTTTGGCGCGCTGTAGCCACTCTTTGTTTCCATGCTTCTCGAGCGCTCGCAGGCTTTCGAGAATAGGCAGACCGATGGCGTACAGCTCGCCGCCGCCTTCTGCGTAAAAGTTCTCTAGGGTAAGCATGAAGCGCTCCAGGGGCGTCTTCTCCGCCACGACACCGGTCAAGTTGAGATCGAGCGCCGCAACGGTGATGTGAAACTGGAGAACCCACGGCCAGTTGTACAGGCGCTTCTTGCTGCCGTCCATCCCAATCGGCCTATCGCGCACGAAGCCATTCTCCTCCTGTAGCTTGGTCGAGACGTAAGTGTAGTACTTCTCCAGGGACTCTCGCACCTCGACGTTCTCGGGATTCTTCTTCAGCCAGCGCGCCATGAGGATGCCCATCCCCACGCGCTCGCGGCCTGGGTTGCGATCTGTGGAGGTGTCCCACGTCGCGATGAGGTTGGCTTGGTTGTCGAAGACGCGGTAGGCTCCTTCGGCTGGGGTATCAGGCGTGTGGTCTTGCTGGTTTTCGATGATGAACTTGGTGCGGCTGTCGATGAGGTCGTCGTACTTCGGGACGGTGTTGAGGAAGATTGTCGAGTTGTAGCCGTTGTCTGTCGTGACCACGAGGTTCGTCCGGCCTGGACGCCCGGCGGTGAAGTTGTAGTTGCAGACTTGGTCGTCGCATTGGACTGCTTGGCCGCTGACTTTCGTGTTGGCATTGATGGACGCACCGCTGAGGGAGATGGAGCCCGTCTCCCTGGTAACGGACGTGTAGTCGCCCGTCTCGACCCTCACGAATTGCTCAGAGCGGTTGGCGCTCTGCTCGAAGAAGTCGTCCCAGTCGGTATGCCAAAACCACGTCCACGCGATCGTGCTCGACTCGCCCGGCTGTAGCGTCGGGATAGAAGGATGAAGGAGGAAGACGCCCCGCGTGTTGGATAACGTGACTGGGTCGCGTCCCTCGATACTGTAGCCCACCAACGCGCCCTTCGTCAGGACGAGCCCAAGATTCCGATACTTCCCGCCCATCTGGTTCAGCTTAACCCAGGAGGAAGCTCCTCCGAACGCCCAGATGTGAGCATGCGAGCGCGCCGCGACACAATCGCTTGTGTTCGTATAATGGTCGTTGAAAGGGGTGTAAATGGCCAAAGACGTTGTCCCTCGACTGTCCAGGTCCAGCGCCGCGGCGCCTTTGTTCGTGAACGTGTACGACTCGGTGAAGGATTGATCTTTGTCGTCGACGCTTCGACTGACGACAAGCTCCAATGAACCCGCGGTGTAGACTGCCTCGACGGTGTTGTCGCGCTTCGTGATCTGGGGGAAGTTCCAGAAGTGGCGATGGAGGGAGTCCTGGCCCAGGTCGGCGTAGCCTAGACCCCAACGGCTGCCGGTCGGTAGCCAGGGCGCGTTGGAGCCGGTGCTCACCCAGTTCATGGCGTTCTTGAAGCGCGGGTCGTTGATTTTGTCGATGGCGCCGGTTTTGTCGTTGATGTTGACGCGGAAATCTTGGCTGGCTAGGTCGGCGGCCGCGGCGAGGCCGCTGAGGATGAGGATGGCAGCCTTCATCTTGCCAGTCGGCCGGAGATGCTTGATACGGTTCGTAGTGGCTAGATACTCGCTTCATGTCTTCTTTGGATCTTGACGCTCGTGTATTTGTACGTGTTGTCGAGAAAACGCCCTCGCGTCGCATTCGACCGAGGCGCGTAGGGGCCATTGTTTGCCCAGGTCTGGCGTGATGTCAGCGGGACCGAAAGGAGATAGACTTACAGATATGCGAAGCAATCGATCAATCACGCTCGAAAAGTATGAAGATGAGAGGTTCGAACAGGAAGCTGGCAAGGATCGGAGCTATCCGAGTCTGTCATCGGGGAAACCCAACGTATCGCGACCCAGAGATCTACGAAGCACCCCTGTTCAAGAACAGGATGGCTGGTCGTCGACAGTACTTGGACATGGATAAATATGCACCCCGCATGCACGTCACACATATTTGCTCACTTAGTACGATGGTGTGCTGTGTCTGAAAGGTCTCAATTTCGTCTTCGCCCTATTTCTCAGCGAACCCCTGCTTCAGTTTCCGCGCGACCTTTCCCGAGTCCCGATGCTTATCTTTGACATATACTCCCTGGTGATCGCCATTGATGGTGAACCTGAGCAATCTCGTCAGTGTCAATGACCTCGAATTCCGGAAGACAGTACCTACCGATTCCGTACTATAAAACAAACGCCCGACCCGAGACTGAGACGCGCCGAGCGTCCGCAGAACAGATGCTTTGCTCGCGCAAGAAACAAGGCGTGTCATCGTAGGTATGGCGAACCACGTTGCTCATGGTCGATGTGACAGGCAAGACCTCGCGTCCTCGAATGGGGGAGCTCAAGGAGCGTCGCGCTCCGCGGCGGCCTGGGCCTCGGCGGCCGTCCAATCAGGCCACATCTCAGCGTAATGCTGGAGCTTCAGGTGACGGCGACACTCGTCGTTCGCCGTGAATCGTTGGTAGCAATATATACAGGTCTTCACCTTGCCCTGGGCCCCAGATCGACGGATCTTGGGACCCAGGCGCCGAGCCTTCTCAAAGGCGTCTGATGAGTTCTTGTTCTTGTTGTACAGAGCGAGACTGCCCGTGGCCATGGCCTTGGTAGCCTCCCACTGCTTGTCGGCGAGTTCGTCTTGAAGGCGGGCCTGTTCAATGATGTCCAGCTTGCGATTCTCGTTGGCGGCGGAGGCGGCCTGCTCCATCTTCTCGAGGTGTTCCTTGATCATATTGTGTGCGTGCTCCATGGCTGCTCGAAGGATCTCGATCTGCTCCTGGGAGTCTTTGATGATCTCGTCGTTCTCCTTCGCGGCAGTCATGAATCTGTCCTCAGAACTGGTCTGGGGAACGGGACAGGTCAGATTCGAAGAGGTAGCTGAACGAAGGAAAGGGGAGATCTTACGGGCATGTTTGGCATTGTCGAAGTGTCGATGATCTAGTGGTATGGTGGAGAGAAGTGTTGTTTGGTAAGTGAAAATCCTTCGATGATTGTCAGGCGAAGACTGAAGCAAAAGCTAGAAGGACAGGAGGGAGGCAGGAAGAAGAAGGTGAATGCAGACGACCGCACCGAGCCTTGAGGAGGGAGAGAGGCTGCCCGGTCAACGTCCAATGAGAAAGGGGGATCTCTTGAGCTCGCTGGGAGAGCACCAGACCGACCGACCTGCTGACCGCCCACCCACGTTGCTTAGGGCTGGCCGACTGCCCACGCGACTTTGTTTACTTTCTTCGCTTTTCACCTTCGTGCATATCTGAGGAAAGGAGAGAGAAACCTTCCTCTCGACCACAAACCCAGCATAACTTGGAAAAATCCCCACCTTCTCCCTCTCAGCGCAGTGGCAAACAACACACCTATTCAGGATGGATCCTCGCGGCCCCCATTCCAACATCATCTTCAAAGACGGCGTGTTCCATCTTTCTGTCGATGAGAAACCCTTCCTCATCTTGGGAGGCCAGCTCGCTGCCTCGTCCACTTCCTCGACTGCGTACATCTCCCGTCTTTGGGAGCAGCTTCGCGATACTGGCGCCAACACCATATTCGCGCCCGTCTCGTGGGGAGTCATTGAACCTGTTGAGGCATCCTACGACTTCTCAGCTCTCGATGCCCTCATCGCTCAGTCAAACGCCAATGGACTGCGTGTAGTGATCCAATGGTTTGGATCGCTGAAGGGAGACCCGACGGACAGTAAGTTATTGCCTTTCCATCTCGTCCTCTCCGCTATTGTTCGGATGTTGGAAGTGGATTGCCCCTTTCGTCCGCCGTCTTTATCGCCCAAGCCTGGCAATTTCATCTCCCTGTGCTGTGTTTACTTATTTATATGAGGGCCGCGCAGTTTGCTCGAGCTCTCAAAGCACTGAGAAGCGTCTCTGACTTTGAGCACGACTAACATTACTGTCAGATCTGTCTGACCACGCCCCCTCGTGGATCAAGCTTAATTCCAACCGCTTCCCGCGCGTCAAGATACGCGACGAGGTGGTCGATGACGACGGAGAGGTCATCGGTCAGACCACGCGCACCATCGACGCCGTTTCAATCTTCAACCCGGAGCTCGCCCGAGTCGAGCAGCGAGCGGTCGCCGCTTTGGCGAACCACGTCCGAAAGGTTGACCTGAAGAACACCATCATTATGGTTCAACTTGCGGGCTGTGTTGGCCTTACCAGAGACACCCGGGACTGCAGTCCCCGAGCAACCGCTGCGTTCGACGCAGACGTCCCTCGGAGCATGGTTGCTCACTTTCGGGGATTAGGCTCGGCCATGGCAGCTAACGAGCGAGTGGCCTGGGACCAACTGGCACTGGATGCGGAAGCTGCCGAGAGTCTGTTTTCAAGCTTTCACTTCGCCAATTACGTTGACGGCCTGGCAATCATGGTCAAGAAGGCCATCAGCGTTCCTGTCTTTACCACCGTGCCAGTCAAGCGCGTTCTCCATGGCGCCCCTGGAACCACCGGAACCGTGGCCGTCTGGAAGACGTTCGCCTCGCACATCGACTTTTGGGCCCCCAGCGCCAGTGACGCTCCATACCACGACGCCTGTCAGACAGCCGCAGACAAAAAGCACCCCCTGCTGGTCGTCGACCATCCCCGAAGCCAGGGCCGAGCGGAAGATATGTGGACTGCTTTCGGCAGCTACGGCGCCATTGGTGTCGCTATCAATGACCTGGAGAAGATCGCTTCCGCGCCGTCGCAAGTCCCAAAGTCCTTCCAACTCATCCGCGACATCTCCCCTATCCTTCTCGACGCTCGGTCTGCCCACCGCAAGACCATCGGCTTCAACCTGAGCCCTGCCAACATCTCCGGTCTCACCGCAAAGGCGTCCGTCACCACTGCCCTTTACAGCCTCCAGATCACCATCGAGCGTCTAGGAGATGGATATCACGGCGGCGGCTGTGGCTTGCTGATCGAGCAGCCCGGATCCAGGATCCTTCTCATCGGCTACGGCTTTCAGGCCAAGGCGAAGTCCGTCTCTCCTCGCGAGGTGTTCACCAGAGTTCTCGAATTCATTAAGCAAGAAGTCGAGGCCGATGGCACTGGCACCTTGCGCCCTCTTCGCCACTTCTGTGGTGAAGAGACGCACGGCGGCCGTGCTGCACGCATGCCCACCATCGAGCCGATGATTGCACAGGTCCGCTTCTACACCCTCACGGAGTGAAGTTGAGGGCAGAAGGCGACCAAAGGAGTGTTGTTCAGTGGCGGAAAGGGGTGGGTTACAGGGACAGTCAGAGGCTTCAATGTTGACGAAAGAGACATGCTTTACGAAGTTGACTTCTCTGCGGTACAGCCTCAGCTCGTCGTTGGATCTGCTGACTCATCAAAGATCGCATGGCACATGCAGGATTCTTCAGTCAGAAAAGGAGGCTAGATCGTTTTCACGCATAGTTCAATAGAGGTGTAATTCAGAACCAAGCCGCCATGGTATTTTGCACGGTGGCCCAAAACCTAATGAGTGCCAACTCGCTGACCTTTGCTCCTAACTCAATCCAATGCCATATGGAAGCTGGGCGTCAGGCTCTGGAAATATGAAGTCCAGTCTACGTGTGTAATATTTTTGCGTTCCGTATTTGACTTCATCCTCGCTTGTGGAGCCTTGAGAACTGTCAAAGTCCCATTTGACACCAATCTGTTCCGCCGCCAGACGCTCTTCAGCGGTCATTTGTCTCTCCATATCCTGTCTTTCCAAGACTCCTAGCTCGTAAATCATGCGAGGATGCCAAGTATCCCGAACGAACTGCACCAACCTGGAATTCCCGCCGCACTTTGCTTCAAACTCAACACAGAGCTTTTCAAACAGCAGAAACCGTTCTTCTTCTTCCACCCGGCTTTCCGCAATTGCTTCTTCATCTGGAGGTCCCCTCCTGGAGTCGAGTTCGCAACAGCTGTGTCGCAGGTATAAGGCATCGAAAGTGATGCGTCTGAGGATTGCTTGATATATCCAACCATACGAAGGACTTTGCCATTCGTTCTGCGCGACCAGCTTAAGTGCCGTTCTACATGATACTGGCGAATGCCCCATCCACAGGCTGTCTGAGAGGATACTACCTTCCCTTAAGCAATCAAAGTATTTCATCAGAGGATTGCATCCTGATGGCGAGCACCGACAGGAGCAACTGTCGACAACAAATTGGGAGAGAACAGTTTCCGAGAGCTTCTTGGGTAACTTGAACGCTGTCCTGGACCCGTAAACGGCGCCTCTTCCGAGGAGCTTCATGAGGTAATGAGCTCCCGTGTTCCTCAGATCCGAGCGTTCTTGCAAATGTCCAGGCAGCGAAGTCGCAGGAATCGGCATTCGGAGATCTAATCCGCGATCTACCAGCCAAGAAATGTAACAAATGAGATTTTGTACAGCCTGTCTGCGAGTTTCGCCCGAAAGGTTCCCTCGCAAAACTTGGTTGAGTCCGTCCATGAAATCAGTTCCAATATCCCGGAAACCGAGTTTCCAGGCAAGCTTAGCGGTGGTCTGGTCGCAAATGTAGGCGTAAATTGTCCTTGGAGACGCCGAAGGCTCTGTGTCATCATATTCATTGTATACCTTCAAGTACGGTGGAATATGGGTAGATTGGTCCTCCAAGAGCTTCTGGACTTGTGCAGCATTCCGGTCTAGAGCCCAATCCGCGGGGGATATCAAGTCTTGCCTTCGTTCCTTTGAAAGCTGTTTCTTGGCCAGATCTTGTAATCTCGTCCGCCGTTCTTTGAGATGTCGAAGCAGAATTTCCCGCACAGCGAACGATATATTGTGTGCAACCTCAAGGCCCTCTCCCAATCCGAATTGGAGGGTGTGTGGGAACAGACCGCTGCCGGCGTTGAGCAGAGCTTGCAACATCATACAACCCTCGCAGTCGGACACACGTCGCGTATGACAAGCTTTGTGGAGCTGTCTCATCATTATGTAATCTATTGGATAAAAATTAGAAGCGTCCCTGGTGTTAAGCAGCTTTTCGTTGCTGAAAGATAGGACAAGTTTCAGAACTGACGCATTGCCTGCTAAGACGGCAATGTGAACTGGCGTTTGTCCGCAATAGTTCGTCTCGAATATCGATAAGGGGTTGTTATTCAGTAGATGACCGACAGTTTCCAAATTTTGTTGTAGGATACCGAGCATTAATGGAGCAAACTGGAGTACTGCATGTTTGTCAGCATGAACTGGGAAAGTTCATCAATGAGACGTACTCTTTGCAAAATTTGGAAGGGTTTGAAGACGTTGGAAGCTCTCAAAAACTTTTATACGATCACGGCAATCATTGGTAAACCCTTCTTCCGGGTCGTAAGACCCTCTCACAGCATCCGTCAGAATCTGTGCCGCATCCTGCTCCAGCCACGCAGACCCGGCAATACATGCGTAAATGGGTCTAGAGGATGTTAATCATGTCCAAATATAGTAATAGCAAAGTCTTTCAAAAGACTCTACGCAAGGTTGTAAGTAAACTCACTCATCTCCAGCGTCTGAGGCTGGACCGTTAACTGAAAGTCTCAAAGCGATCAAGGACCGTAAAAAGGCCGCAACATCTATCTCATGCTCATTCTGATTGAAGTCTTGTTAGTAAAATTGATTTTATGATCCAATGGGGCTTTTTTCTGTGACATGCCTCAAATCGGTTTACAATTTTGCCCAGTATGGTTACACCATTTTCATCAACGTCGGTCGGGGAGGCGATTTTCTGCGCATAGCACCAAAATATTCGCCTCCAACAAGATTCCAGGACAGTCTGAAGTTCTGGGTCGCTGAGATGTCGCGATAGAGTTGCTTCAATTGCAATTTTGGAAATTCTAAAGGCTGGAGATGTCCTTGGGTTAACAATCGCAACCCAGGAAACACTCTGGCTGAGCGTTGATCCACCAGCCCCGGTGCTCAAGCCGAAGGAAAGACGGACGGCTTTCTGCAAAAGGCTTTGAACGCCAGGTACTGAGACGCTGAGCCATTTTTTTTCTTGCTTCTCTGGCGGCGTCAGCTGAGAAAGGGGGCATGCAGGCGTATGATGTTGGATTTCACATGTTTCGGTGTCGAAGGCCAATGGGCCAAAAGATCGGCTGTGACGCTGTGTATATCGGCGCCTCGTACAAGGACAAGGGCTATATCCCATGTTCATGCCCCATGTCTGAGGTATGTTATGGGTAGCGAATAGGCTTGATCTTGGTGACTGATGTGGACCTGTGCTCAAAAATCCATCGCATAGTGTCTGTAGATCTGAAGGTCGGGCAAGTAGCTGCCCAAACTGCTTTTGAGTACTCTGTGCTCCCGTGGAGTTCGCCGCGACCAGTTGCGCCAGAAGCTCCTCAAATCTTCCCATTCGGCTGTTTACTTGCTGCTGGATCATTTGGTTGTTCTTCTCAATTCTGATTGATATTTGAGCTGTTTGTGACAAAGCTTCCGTTTGTCGTTCCATTGAGAGAGATGTCGCTGAGGCTTGCGCATGTATTTCCGGTATTAGATGGCGTGACTCGTTGGCAACGGTTCGAATATGTTTTAATGTGTTCGATACCTCCGCGATTTGCTTCCCATTGTTGTCCGTTGATAATTTGATCGCTGCAGCGTTGGATTGTAAGTCGTCTACGGCGCTTTGAACAGCGATGGAAACGTTTCTAGACCAAATAATGTGTTCAGCGTCACCTCAAGAACAATGGCGATTGGTTTCCTGTTGTGCTAGATACTTACATTCCCAACGCATGCAACGCGGTCTGGAGGACATCATTCGTCGATGCCAATCGTTTCTCAAGCTCGATGATACTATCCTTGCGGAATGGATAGGCCAACTGTCTTCCTTTCTCCCTGGCCTTGGCAGAGAGTGTGTCTGCAGAAGTCGCTGAGCCCTGCAGGCGTGCAACCAGACTCTCCAATTCTTGTAGCTCATCTCTGCAAGCGATAACACAAGTTTCGACCGCGTCGTTCGATGCTGTTGGGGTTGTGTTTGTTAACGACGTCGCCTCATCTATTGCAGTAAGACACATTTGCAGCGTCTCCGCATGTCGTCTCGCCACTTCCAGGTCTCTCTTTCTGCCCTTGACAGCGTCGATGTATTTCGAGATCTCGCTGTAGAGCTGCAAGCCCAGGGACACCAGTCCGGCCGCGGTGCCGGTGATGCCCACCGGTTCAGCCATGGTAAACTCGGGGTCGCACTTCACTCGAATTTGATGGATGATGAAAAGAGATGGTGAAGAGGGGAAGTTGAAATAGGTATCATGATGGCAGATCAGGCTGGCGCAAAAACAGCTACCCACCCAAGTCCACGCACGTGTCGGGAGAAGGCTGCGCCACCATTGGGCAGACTTGGAGGTTAACCGGAGCACTTGCTGAGCTTGCTACTGGATGGTGATGGTGATGGGGTCGTCTACCAATAGGCTGTCTCTGGCAGGCTGTATGGCCAATGACGCTGGTTGTTTGGGTCCCGAGTGCTGACGATCTGCATATTGCAGACGCTCAGCCATGGAGTATGCCTCAAAAGCCCCGCGGAAACGACGGCCCTGTGACCAATTGTTTGTTTGTGTAACCACGACCGTGTCAATCTCTTATCGTCCATTGTTCTGCTTATCCAGGGTCGATTCGCTACCAGTATCTGATCGACTGGCCATTCAACAATATGGCGCCTTCCTGCCGAGAAGATACGACGTCCAGCTGCTGAGAATTTTCAATCCGTGCGTGGTCAACGTCGTTTACGAAGGAAAAGTAAAATAGTTTTCATTGCCACGAACATTGTCTCGAGTCTGCAACAAAAGAACCAGAGCTAAAGTTGTTCCAGAAAATCTGTCACACGCCCGGCGCACACAAAGACATGTGGTGTGGCCAGCCATCGTTTCGTTGTCTATCGCGACCTGTTTACTTTGTAAGGAAGCATCCACCAAACACCACCCGTCACGAGTGGCAGCTTACCCAAAATCAGAACAGATCGGGAATTCCATCTCCTTTGGACTTTCGGATCGACGCC
The DNA here is from genome assembly GCA_025327145.1 of Colletotrichum sp. SAR 10_76. Lineage (NCBI taxonomy): Eukaryota > Fungi > Ascomycota > Sordariomycetes > Glomerellales > Glomerellaceae > Colletotrichum > Colletotrichum sp. SAR 10_76. The sequence continues at coordinate 31,068 of JAKMWU010000161.1, read as the reverse complement.
TCATCCTTATTTTGCATCAATCCGGCAGTCTTCCGAATGCGAAGGGGTAAAGTGCGGGAGCCGCTGTCGTCTTGGCGCGTCTTCCCCGCGAAAACGCAATGTCGTACTAGGCGATTTGAGAAGACGGACGAACATCCGCCGAACAAGATTATGCAACAGGATGACATGACTCCACCTCCAATGATACAACTCATTTTGGCCTGCAAACACCTGGACTACTTCAAACTCTTGATTGCCTCGATGCTCCTCTCAGAACCCATCATGGCTACGAGTCCTCTCAACCTCCACCTCCGGCCACCATGCATCTAACCTCCCTTCTCCTCCTGGCCTCCAGCCTCCTCGCAACAGCCGCCCACCTCCCCCTCCGCCGCGCCGACACCTTCAAGAACCCAGTCCTCTACGAAGACTACCCCGACAACGACATCTCCGTCGGCCCAGACGGCGCCTTCTACTTCTCCGCCTCAAACTTCCACTACTCCCCCGGCGCCCCCATCCTCCGCTCCCTCGACCTCGTCAACTGGGAGCCCGTCGGCCACTCTATCCCCCGCCTCACCTTCGGCGACGGCTACGACCTGCCCCCGGGTGGCCCCCGCGCCTACCGCGGCGGCACCTGGGCGTCCACGCTGCGCTACCGCGAGAGCAATGGCCTGTGGTACTGGATCGGATGTACCAACTTCTGGGTGACCTGGGTCTTCACCGCCTCTGACGTCAAGGGACCGTGGAGTAATCGCGGTGTGTATGGCTGGGATGGCCTTTGCATGTACGACAACGGCCTGCTCATCGATGACGATGACACGATGTACGTCGTCTACGGCAACGGGCAAGTCAAAGTCTCGCAACTCAGCGCAGACGCCCTGAGCGTCGTTAAAACCCAACAAGTCCTGCAGGCCTCAGACGTCAACACCGAAACCGTCGAGGGGAACAGGATGTACAAGATCAACGGCACATACTACATCCTCAACGACCAGCCCGGCTCCACGACCTACATCTGGAAATCAAGCAGCCCCTGGGGCCCCTACCAGTCCAAGATCCTCGTGCAGAACGTCGCGCCGCCACTGGCGGGCGGCAACTCCCCGCACCAGGGCAGCCTCGTCAAGACCAAGGACGGGCAGTGGTACTACATGTCTTTCACGTGGGCGTACCCCGCCGGCCGCATGCCGGTGCTGGCGCCCATTACCTGGGGCGCGGACGGCTTCCCCGAGCTGGTGAAGGGGGCGAACGGCGGCTGGGGCGCGGAGTATCCGATGCCGCTGCCGGAGAAGGTGTTGTATAACTGGACGAGGACGTATACCTTTGAGAGCGAGCTGGGGCCGACGTGGGAGTGGAATCACAACCCGGACGTTGCGTCGTATGAAGTTAACAACGGGGTGACTCTGAAGACGGCCAGTGTGACGGAGGATCTGTACTCTGCAAGAAACACACTCACACACCGTATCCACGGTGAATTCCCCAAGGGCACCGTCGCGATCGATTTTAGCAACATGGCCGACGGCGACCGCTTCGGGCTGGCGGCCTTCCGCGACCAGAGCGCGTACATCGGCATCCACCGTGTCGGGGACACGTACACCCTGAAAGCGGTTCAAGGCCTGATCATCGACGAGTGGTCCGGCGACCCGGTCTCAAACGGCACGGAGGTGGCGTCTGCGCCGGTGCCGAGCGGTGCGAAGAAGGTCTGGTTCCGCGCGGAGCTGGATGCGCGGCCGACGGGGACAAGGGATGCGAACTTCTTTTACAGCTTTGACGGTGTGAGCTTCACGAAGTTGGGGGATACGTATGAGTTGTATAGCGGCTGGGCGTTTTTCATTGCGTACAGGTTTGGTATCTTCAACTTTGCGACGAAGGCACTGGGAGGTTCGGTTAAGGTTGAGTCGTTTACTGCGGCCTGAAATCTGTTTTCGAGGTGTACATAAAGCTCGTTTTTCCTTGTCTATATTTTACGTCTTGAGGAGCAAGAACGGTTCGGAATGTCTAGTAGTGAGGCCAACATGAATCTCTGTATGCATGTGTTCAACATCATGCCTCATCAACCGCTAAGCTCCCACGCTCTTTCATCCCCTCCACAAACCTCACAATCCCCTCAACCGCCAGCCTCGCAACCGTATCTCCCCCCTCCAACCTCGCATCAAACGAACAAACCACCAAACTCGTCGGCTCCGTCCGCCGCGGTATGACCTCCATACACTCCACCAAGTCCCTCTCATTCAGCCCCCCAGGCGACGGCCACTCATTCACCCTCCCCAACGACTCATCCAACACATCCAAATCAAGATGCACATGCGTCCTCTTGAACCCCTTCCGCTGCAACATACGGTCCAGCTCCCTCCCAAACTCCACCTTCTTCCGCGCATCGCCCCAGATGACATCAACCCCCGCCTCCTTCACAGCTTTCCTTTGCGCGTCACTCACATCCCGCAACCCGCAGTACGCAACCCTCTCCAAACTCACGGGAACATGTCCCGGCACGGATGCCATCAGCGCAGCCCAGCTACGCCCGCACATCATCGACGCGGCCATCGCGTCGAGGTATCCGTTGACATTCGTATCGGGCGTATCCAGATCATCATGCGCGTCGATCCAAAGCACATTCAGATCCGGCACAGAAGAGTGCAAGCCGGCGGCCACCGCAGCGCTGGCGTTGCAGTTCCCCGAAAGCACGAGCGGGAACGAGCGGCGCGAGGCAGCTGCGGCGACGGCGGTGGCGATGCGGCGCAGGACTTCGAAGGTGCGCCCGATCTCGCCCTCGAAGGCGTCCACGGGGCCGATATTGGTGAAGGAGATGGGGGCCAGGGCCTCCAGCTTGGAGGCGAGGTTGTGGGAGAGAATGCGCAGGGGCCCGGAGCCGACGCGGTGGTTGTAGAGGCCGGTGTGGTAGGGGGCTACGATGATTGTGATGGAGGTGTAGGACATGGTGCCGGTTGGGTGTTGATGGGCTGGGAGTGGGAGGACATGACGAGATTGGCGTTGATATCAACGCATTTAAGTCAATGAATCTGAGTCTATGGAGTCTCGATATCAGGATAATGGTGATCCGGTGTTGCGTAGCGGTTCCACTCCATTAGCAACCAACTCTTTCCACGGAGTTTTGATGTCCGGAACGTGTGCACACATATGGGAAGGTTCCACTCGAACGGTATGACTCGAGGCGGAATATATTTTCCAACTACAAATCACCCTCCTCAATCTACTTGCGCACAAGCGGATGTCTCCGTTTAGATGCTCCTGTTGTGGATTCACGCCGGCGTAGGGCCGACCAATGGGGTATTACAAATCGAACGACGTACGGAAACACTTGCCATCTTCGTAGATGCCTTCGCGTCTGTTTTGCTTCATTTGGACGACATGCTTCTTAATCATCCTGGGCAAAAGAACGACACCACGGGGTTTGAGTTGATATCGCGGGATTTGAGCATGTCTAACGGCAACGCAGACCACCGACACATCGCATTGTACCTGAGAGCATCACATGCTGTCAACCACCACTCGCAGAATGCACTCGTCATGAAGAAGCAGACGCCAGAGGACATCAAACACCTCCAAAGAACGACAGCAACGACACCTCACAGACGGGGCAGAATTTCTGTCCCTGTCACTGCGGCCGTCAAGGCTGTCAGAAAAGCTTGATACCAGTGAGGGAAAGCAACTCGTGGGGCTACATATCAGACGTAGAGAACGAGACGCCCGCAGCGTGCCCTACACGTTGTGCTGTCGTCAAGACGGTATAATAGCATCTGAGATGAACCTCTTTAGGACATGTTACCAAAAATACCACGATGCCCGGAAGCGAATCGGCGATTCGTCCGTCGGTGATGGGACAGTCAAAGCAAGACTGCATACCGCCGACGAACGAATTGGGCATTTCATAAACCCATGTTTCTGCATACTTACCCCGCGATATCGTCACGCAGTATGCAGCATGCACATCAAAATAGAGCATCCATCTCGCTCGCGTGGACAACTCCAGCTCCGGATCCGGGGAGACGTAGCATCCCGACTTACCTGCATTCTCGACCGTTTCTTCTTGAACAGGTAGCAAAGACACGAACCCATTTTGACACAAAACAAAACCCATTCAACCGTTCAGCCGATGTTCTCCAGAAACCGAGGCGGGCAAACGACGGGCGCGTGCGCATCCGAGAGCGCTGCAGGCTGCAGCTTTGAATTCGACAACGGTTTGCCACGCTGTTCCATTTTGCCCATGTGGACTATTTACGGCAAGAAGTCAAACGGGGGTGCTGGCGAAACGCACGCATGAAACTCTGTCTTTGTGGTGACAGCTGGCGTTTTCTTTAAACGCCTTTCTTGCAGCTCGTTGCATCTGGGGTTAATTGCGCATCGAGAGCCAATTTGAGCTTGGAGGGGCTTGCAGCATGGGGCTATTTCCATCATAACCTCCCAAGCTCATACATATCACGAAGGCGGGACATGGCAGAGATATCTTCTCATGTTTACGAACATCACGCAAGCGGGGAACCATGCCGCGGGACGGCGACCTCACACAACGAGGGGACAGCGGTGGCGTTGCCTCCGAGCCGATATGCGTGCAGTACAAGTTCTCGCGGACGGTGCCCACGGGCCAGGGCCTCACGACACAGATCCGGCTGCTGAGCATCTGCGACACGCTCCTCGCGACGGTCCACGGCGACCGGGACGTATTGATATGGAGCCTCGAGCGCAACTTGCCGCCGACGGTGGTGGAGTTCGACGTGGTGCGTATGGACCGCATCACGGGGATCGCGTTTTCGCCGACGAGCAGCCGGGTGATTGCGCTGTCGTTCCGGACGGGCGCGCGCCATGAGGTGTGGAGCCTGGACTGGGCGAGCCAGACGGCGGAGGCGGTGCTCGAGGCCGGGGCGGACGCGCACGAGGTGCAGTTCTCGCCGGACGGGCGGTTGCTGACGTGGATCGCGGGCGGGTGCATCGACGTGTGGGAGACGCTGATCAACACGCACGTGGTGACGCTGCGCGAGGGCAAGAAGAAGACGGGCGGGCTACCGGTGTGCAAGTTTGCGTTCACGCCGGACTCAAGCCGGATCGCGACGCTCGATCGCGCGGGGAGGATGACGACGTGGGATGTTGCAACGTGGGCGGACGTCAAAGAGTCGCGGGCGAAGGCGGCATCGTGGGAGTCGGTCGGGCGCGAGGCGATGCAGCTCGTGGCGGACGGGAGGAGGGTGATGGCGGCGTGTCGGCAGACGGACGGGACGAGTCCTTGGACGTGGCGGTTGACGACGTGGTGGCCGGAGAACGGGAGTCGCGCAGAGCTGGAGATGAACGGGTGCGCGTTCGCGTGTGTGCCGCGCAACGGACGGTTCGTCGCGACGGTGCAGGCGGACGGCGGGCGGTTGAGAATGCGCGATGTCGGCAACGGGGTTTGTCTCGACCAGTCGACGCAGGGAATCGCAAAGACGGGCAAGACGCCGCTGGTCGTGGCCGCGGCGATTGCGGTCGGTGATCGGGTGATGGCGACGCAGATTGCGAACGGGCGGACGACGTTGTGGCAGCTGACGGCGGCGGCGGACGAATAATTAGAGCATAGACAGCCCTAACGGCGGACGATGTGGTGTTTATCGTGAGTCGTGCCCTATGCAAGTAGGGTGAAGAAGATAAGAAGCCAAGATAATGATAATGACGATACCGGTGATCTCATAGCAAATGTTCCTCGCTGGTGCGTGAGCATCCATAGACGGCTTTTGGTAAGGCTTTCCACATCAATCGGAAGGGTGGCCGAGTTGGTTATGGCGCCAGGTTAAGGTCAGCTTAACATCTGTTTCCTGGTGGGGCAACCCGCGCGAGTTCGAGTCTCGTCCCTTTCATCTTTTGCCTCTGGCGCATTGTGTCTTGTCACAGTCTCGTGTCTCATTTTTGCCAATTGTGATGCCGCCCAGTCGGGTGATGCTCGCCGATGCGCTCTTTTCCCATGGATCGGGACTGTTCGCAGTGAAGGCACCGAGAGAGTGGACCATCGTGGAGGCCCTTCCAACGGTTCAAAGCGGAGCCTCTCGGATACGAAGGACCTGTGAGAAGTTTGCACTGGTGGGGCCGGGGCCGATAAAACCCCGCTGACCAACCAGGACCGTCCGTTTGGGTGCACAGACGGCTGCGTGTCCCGACTCATTCCCGGATGTGGGTCCGGACCTCACCTGAAGGTCCTTGAAAGGCCCCTCATTCCCGTCGCCGTAGGGGTCCACTCACCACCTCAGGTCACCCACCTCGCTGAAGGCAACCGCTACGGCCTCATTTTACAGTGGTCAATCGCTGCTGCTATCGTCTCCTGATTGGCTACCTGCCGACTGTTAGCCTGAGCGACGCCCCACCTAGATGCTACACTCGCTGAAATTGTTGGAACGCGCCGTCATTTAAAAAACTGCAGCGCTGCAGCCTTAGCCTTTGGGGCGATGGGCCCTCCCTTTTACAGGGGGTCTCGCGCAGTCCAGCCGCTGCATAATAGCGCATTAGCAGGTGCAAGGTGCTGGGCCGAGGTGCAGAAATGTGCGGTATTTCGCGCATTCCGGGTCCTGGCACAGGCGGCTTGGGCCTGGAAACCCGCTGAAAACCAAAACAGGAGACCATCTGCCAGCTGGCGACGACGTGGAGGAAGAGAGACTTGGAAGTGACTTGCTTGGATGATGGATCATATGTTGTTGGACGTTGACCGAACCCGCGCATCCTTGGCCTTGGATTGTCAGCGGCGGCGGTAAAGAAGCGGACTTGCTCTGCTCCGCAAATGCATTGCGTCCATGTCGTCTTTCTGTTTCGTAATCCGGCGTTGGCCTGCTGCAGCATTGGAAAAAGGCTGCGCGTACGGCGCCCTCTTGTCCGAGCCAAATTGCACGTCCAAGGAAGGGAACCCGACCGTTGCTGGCCAGCTCTTCTGGCTTGACCTTGACTGCCGATCCGACTCGATCGGCGTTGGGTCTCCTGGCTGAGGGCGAGGCCACTGTTCCAACTTCCGACATCCTCGACAGGACCAGCGGCGATGTGCATGGCCGAACCCACACGTGATCGGTAAAGCGGTGTCCTGTCCGAAAGCCAAAAGTCAGTCGAGGGTCGCGAGGTGAGCGACAACCGACAGTGATTGTGCTGTTGCTGCTTGAGTAGACGTCCGCCTAGAGGCACGAGATTGTGACGGCTGACCTCTCTCCACTCCTCCTCGGCGGCAGCCAATGCTGCGGTACGTCTTTTGGCTGACCTGGGGCTGTCTGACGACTCACTCCCCTCACGAACGCGAGATTACCTTATCATGGACGATAGATATCTGCTGCTTCGAACCGCGGCCGGGCTGCAAGTGTCGGAAAGGGGAAATACCCCCTAGCCTTGGAGATAAGCCCGAGTCTGGGGTTCGGGTTCTGCACCCCCACGCGAGGCCCATTTCCGGCTCACCGAGTTGACAAGCGCGGTGCCATCCCCAGCAAACCGAACCGGACCATCAGGTTTCTGTTCCGCGGTCGCCTAGCTCGTTTCCGAGTCCCATTGACGCCGGGGATGCTCCTATCTTTGTCGTGGCGACAGCATGTCTTCTGATAGATGATAATTGACATTTAGCGACATGTCACGTCGGTGGCACGGCGTTGGTCTCCGTGTGCCGTCAGGATATCAGATAAACAGGCGAAGGTAAGGTATCTGGGGTTTGGCGAACTCCCTTGCTTGACCGGGCGAGACAACGCGTGACCGGCGTAGTATTGGGCCTGCCGACCGACGACCAGCTGATGGCTTGTAGCATGTTTCCGGGGAAGTGCTTGGTCAGTATCATCGATAGGTCGGTATGTCGGTATTGATGCCGTGTTCTTCATCGACGGTCGATAGCAATCGTTTACTGATAACCAACCCTCGGTAATCGTTTTCCCTGACTGTTCCTTGCAGCTGTTGATATCTCGAGATGCCGAATTCTGTCCGCCGTGCCGCCCTGCGTCCAGATGCCGTTCGTTCCTAGCTCATCGTCCGAAACGCCTTGCAGAAATCGATCCTGGTTCCAATAGCAGCACGGCTGGTGTATTTCGTCTTGGAGGAGGCGTATCTCGATCAATCGACAGCGATGTCGTGCAGGGTCGGCTGGTTAGACACTGCGGGCGTGTGTCTCGTTCTCGGTTCCATGTATCTCGTGGTTGGAGTCCATCGTATGCGGAGCTGTCAGCATCGGTGTTTCCCTTCCCCAGGTTTTGTCGATCTCGAAATGTCCACGCAAAAGACAGAGTGCGGGGAGAACTAGAGAAGAAAGCCGGGAAGACACTGCTGCTTAAGTAGCCTCGCTTTCGATGCAGCAAGGGCGTCATTGTTGAAAGACCGAAGACAGCCAGCCTCGGAAAATGAGGCTTGCGGAGAGTGCGAAGGTGCGAAAGTGCGAGGGCGGAAGGAGCGATGATGGCGAAGCCTGCCCCCTTTGGCCAGTCAAGAGTCGTCGTTTGCCAGAGAAGGAAGGAAGGCAGCGGCATGCGAGGCGCTTGCCCAAACTCATTGGCTGCTGCTGCATTTCAGATTAGATCGAGGAAAGAGCGACCCTGTTGACTGCTCCTGCCTCACAGCTCCTGCCTCACGGGTTTCTCCAATGACCATGACCATGACCATGACCTTGCACCGCCCTTGCCCTTGCCTCTTTTCCCTTTCACCGCTCCAAGAAAGAAAGAGCCACTCGTCTTGCTTCTTCTCTTCTGCATCTCCATCACCACGTTGCATCCCGACCTCTCGTCCACAGCTGTCCCGTTCTTGGCGCCTCAACTTAACTCGAGGAACCGCAGCGGGGTGCATGCTCTTCTGCCCCTTGTACCTTGCTTCCTTTGCCTGTCGAGAGACGCTGCTGCACTGCACTGCGCTGCATCGCACCGGAGAATTTACACGCAGATCACTTCCACCTTGCAGTCGTACGGCCATGTCGACGGCCATGTCGACTGTCGTCAGGCTACAGACGCGGCTCAATCCATGGCTAGCCTCATCTCGACCGAGCACGCTAAGGCGTTTGACGTGGCGGAAGCGAAGGGAAGGGCCGCATCCTTGGACGCTGGCTGCGGGCGTCGACATGCATTCAGCAGCACGAGCAGCGGTTGGATAGGTTGGGTTGAGCCTTATTACCAGCTAGCTACCTTACCCTACCGATTACCCGGCTCTTTAAACTTTCACCTGTCAAACCGACCCTCGCACGTTGTTTCTGCAGCATCCCTTGCGTTGTCACAAACAAACAATGCCAGCCCGTGGCGTTCTAGACCACGTTCAACATTGTTGCCAAAACCAACAACACCTCGACTCCATCGCCAGCCTGTTCTCGGTCAGCTCGGTGAACACAGGCCCGTCTCCACTCGACCCCGGGCTCTCAGCTCGACGCCACACCCGCTTTCCATCACGATATCAATTGCTCAACCGTTTCCTCATCATTCCATCGAACAACACCAAGACCGATACACCAATGCAAGGCTATCACCGCTTGCCTCCCACCATCTCAGCCTTTCCCCAGATTCGATACGTAGATACGTATCGTGAAGTCCGCCCCTCCTGTTCAGCCTGCCACAGGGTCTCAGGGTCTCAGGGTGCAATGGCGCCATCGGTGAGGCTCCCCGACGACCCAGGTGGGCGGGACAGTGACAGTGTGCTTGTCCTGTGCCTGTCGCGTGCGCTGCGATCGGGTGCCGTCCCCCGGCCTCTTCCTCCACCAAAGAGCCGGGTTTGGCGCAGCCGCTGCTCGACGGTGTGCGGCGTCCGGCGACGGTTTTTGACTGCCATCTCGTCTCGTTTTCCCTTCCAGGTATCGACTCTTCTGCCCGCCTGCCAACGGCCAACATGAGTGGCCAGCGAGGCAGCCACCGACGTTTGTCACCGACAAGTATCTCTTCCGCGTTAAGCCGCCGAAAAGATACTCTTACGTACGACTCGACGCGGCACTACGCCCCCTGCGGCAGGTGGGCGGCCCATCACTGAGTATCCTCTCTGACATCAGCGTCTGTGAAGAACCACTCAGAACCACCTCCGAACGGGAGCTTGCAGGCCTCACGATCCTAGCGGGCTTGGTCGTGTCAGGGTGGTGTGCGCCGCTCCCCTGCTCGTGCAGAGATACAGCCCTGGAACATCCTTGAATATCCTCGTTCAAGCTGGGGAGCAAACGGGGGAGCCCTGGCGGCATGTCTCCATCCTGCTCCAGTCTCCTCCATCCTCCTCCATTTCTCTCCATTCCCTCTCCATTCAAGCGCGCCCCGTTTCTCTCTTCTTCAAACGCTCACTCGCCGGCGCTGCGACCGCCAACCGTGTCGTCCTCCAGACGCTCTCCACCGCCGTCAACTTCAAAACGGCAAGCCGGAAGATTGAGAGGCTCCACGACTCGTGTTTGACGAACCAACGGCTGCATGGCGTGGAGTGCCTACTGCGTTAGTCGGGCAAACTGGACCACTATCTACGTCATAACGGGGGCAGGCCGCATTGTGCGCATTGAGTGTGGTCGAGGATGAGGACAGATGGAGAAATTGGAGACCTTTTTTTGCGGTCTCAGATGTCGACGATTTTTTTTCGAGTTTTTTTCGAGACCAGTGTCCGCCTCCCGCTCCCTGCCAAGCCTGCGTCTTCCCCTCAACAAACGTGGAGCGCAAGGCGCAAGTCCGTGGAGCTCTGGAGCCTCGTCCAACGCCTCGCGGCTTCACGGCTCGGGCTCGTCCATCTCGGCGCCGGCGGAAGAGGGGACGTTATGGGGAGATGTTTTGGGGGGAAAGAAACCACGCGACGACTGAGAAGGCGCAAAGGATTGTCAATTGAGTCCTGTGACTTGTCCAACCGTCGGAAGTACAGACAAACGCCCCCCAAAAACTCAATCCACCAGGGCGGGCCATTTACATGCAAAAGAAGCCACGAAGAATACACGAAGAATCCCGTGAGGCGCTGCCGTTCCCTCCTCCTTGCCCGATGTTCTTAGGTACATTGATTAGCGGCACAAAAAGGCCTGAAAGTTGTCAAAGAGGCGCGGAATGGCGGACGGAGTACTCTCCGTGGTCATTGGCCACTGGCGCGGAATCTGGACGAGGAACGCCAAAGTCTCAGTGTCATGGATGGTGAAGACTCTTCCGCGTCTGTTCCCCCGGCCTGATCCAAGTCGTGCGACACACCCGCGCAAACCAAGGTCCGAACGGCTTGCAGTCCAATCGGCTATCCGTCAGCTGCACGACAAGGCCAGGCAGGCGGATGCAAGGCCGCGCAGCACACCGTCCAGCGCAGGCCAGAGATAGAGGCAAGTAACACCGACATGCCGTGTTTCTGTCGACAGATGGGCTCAATATGCTTTACGCCTGCCGTCGATAGCGCGGGACAAATTACCGCAACCAGGCTCACAGCCGACACCGTCTGGACGTACACGCGCTCCTACAGGCCCGGTCGATTAGGCCTGCTCTTGGCGCCACACCAGATACGGCTGTTCAATTGCGATGCTGCTTCATGTTTCGATACCGAGAGGCCACATGCCTGCCTGCCATTCTCCGGCTAGTCGTTCTTTTCTCGGCGCTGAAGCCCTGTCTCGTTCAGCTCGCCCAGAATGTGTGTGCGGATGGGCACGAGTCCACCGGAATAATGATACATACACAGTAAATGCACTCGACGTCGGAAGTCGTCCTGCTGCTGGGCTCACAATTGCTGTGCCGCTTGACGTTGCGCGTAAGCGAGCGAGAGCCACTCCCACTCTGTCTCTCAATCCCACTCGCTGGCTGCTCGGCAAGTCTTGAGTGTGTGGGCAGCAAGATTGTTGTGGCACCAGTCGAATCCACCGGGGACCCCGAGTCAGACGAGAGCCCGAGATAAACAGAATGAAGTTGAGGGAACCTACACTAAAAATTCCCGTCGAAACACAAGCACCGCACGAAAGTAGCGACCGACAAAAAGAAGAGCCGACAGGCAACGCAGCCTGGCCACGGCGGCCACACAGGGACTCGCAGGGGACGACTGGAGAGATAGCGACAAGGCAAGACAGGCGCTGGAGACGACCTGGACAGACTACAGACGACAGGGGTAAGGCCCGCGGACGAGGGGGGGCAAAGAGCATGGGCATGGGCATGGGGGGTCTACATACGGACGTGTGTACACTCGAATGTACACTTTGAGGGGGTCCCGCAACGCCGCAGCCACATCCAATGAGATGGACGTCATTTTTTGGTCCCGGCGAACGCGACACAGACAGCCAACTGATAGCCCAGTTAGGAGAGGGACTTGGGACTGCACGGCACTCCAGTCGACTCGAATGGAGCTTGGAGGTGTGCAGTGAGAGAGGACTGCCTCAACTCAATCGAGTCCTTCCCTGCCGGGCCTCTCAGCCTGTCTGCGTGTCTCTGTCTTGTCTCTTCGACAGACCCTTGCCTGTTTTTTGCCTCTTTTCTTTTCTTCCATCCTTTTAAACTCTTCATCCTCCCGTTCCCTCGGTCTTGGAACACCTCAAGCCAAACCACCATCTGGTCGATCACTTCCCCCCAAATTAAGATTCATCCCTTCTCAGGCTTTTGGGTCCTACCGCCACCTGCCGCATGTCTTTTTGAATCACAGGCACATCTTCCTTTAACCTTCCTCTCTCTCTCTTCCTTCCTCCTACCGGCCCCTGAGCCCTCCTGGCTTGCCATTCGATAATTGTCAAGTCAACTTCAGGGCTCTTCGACCAATCGATCAACATGTCGCAGTTTGTTTCCCAGGACCCTGGTGCTCGTGAGCACGACCTCGGCTTTGCCAAGGGCGATGTCAAGGACGGCTTCACTGCTCGTCCCTCCCGCTCCGACGATGGCGCCGCCGACAACATGCTCGAGTCTCTGGGTTACAAGCCCGAGCTCGAGCGCAACCGCTCGACTCTCCAGGTCGCCTTCATGTCCTTCGTTCTCGCGTCCATTCCCTACGGTCTGGCTACCACGATGCTTTACCCCCTTGCTGGCGGTGGCCCCGTCAACATTATTTGGGGTTGGCTCGGCGTGTCTCTGATCATCATCTGTGTCGCTGCGTCGCTCGGTGAAATCACCAGTGTTTATCCTACTGCCGGAGGTACTTACCGACTCTTTGTTTTGTGCTTGCTCCGTTCCGCCCGCGTGGCGCCCGGCCGAGTCCCCGATATTTTTTGCGTGGCTTGCCGGCGCGCCCGTTCCCGTCCCGGTCTCCACGGTTGCTGACCACTTTCTCTGCAGGTGTCTACTACCAGGCCTTCATGCTTGCTTCTCCCAGATGGCGCCGCGCAGCCTCTTGGGTTTGCGGCTGGCTCTACGTCGTTGGAAACATTACCATCACTCTCGCTGTGAACTTCGGAACTGCGCTCTTCTTCGTCGCGTGCATCAACGTGTTTGAATCGGAGCCCGGTGTCGGTGTCCTTGCTGGCGAGCCGTACCAGGTTTTCCTCATTTTCCTGGGTCTGACTCTGCTTTGCAACGCCGTCTCCTCGCTCGGCAACCGCTGGCTGCCCATCCTTGATGTAAGAAAAAAATTTGCTCGTATCTCCTGTGATTTGTGAATGGTGTACTAAACGTTGTGAAAATTCTAGACCGCTGCCATTTTCTGGACCTTTGCCGGTGTCTTCGCTATTATCATCTCCGTCCTCGTCATTGCCAAGAACGGCCGCCATGATGCCAAATACGTCTTCACCCACTTCGAGGCCAACTCTGGCTGGCCCGAGGGCTGGTCTTTCATGGTCGGTCTTCTGCACGCCGGATACGCCACCTCGTCCACGGGCATGGTCATCTCGTGAGTTGCGCCTTTAAAATCGTAATACGTGGTCTTGCGCAGCTAACCATTTTGAAGCATGTGCGAAGAGGTCAAGAACCCCTCGAAGCAGGTCCCTAAGGCTCTCGTCTTCACCGTCTGCCTCAACACTCTCGCCGGTCTCCTCTTCCTGATCCCCCTCGTCTTCGTCCTCCCCGACATCACCATGCTCATCAACCTCGCTTCCGGCCAGCCCGTCCCCACCATCATCAAGGAGGCCATCGGCAACTCTGGCGGTGCTTTCGGTCTCCTGTTTCCCCTCATGGTTCTCGCCGTCCTCTGCGGTATCGGCTGCACCACCGCCGCTTCCCGCTGCACCTGGGCCTTTGCTCGTGACGGTGCCATTCCCGGCTCCCGCTGGTGGAAGGAGGTCAACCACAAGCTCGACGTTCCCCTGAACGCCATGATGCTCTCCATGGCTGTCCAGATCATCCTTGGTGTCATCTACTTCGGTTCCAGCGCCGCCTTCAACGCCTTCTCTGGTGTTGGTGTCATCTGCTTGACCGCCTCCTACGCCGTCCCCATTGCCATCAGCCTGTTCGGCGGCCGCACCCACTTGGTCGGCGCGGACTTCAACCTTGGCGCTTTCGGTGCCTTTGCCAACGTTGTTGCTCTTGGTGAGTTTTGGTCACAATATCTGCTGTCAAACGTGTTACTAACAAACTTTCAGCCTGGTCTCTCCTTGCCATGCCTCTGTTCTGCATGCCCACCTTCGTCCCCGTCACTCCTACCACCATCAACTACGCCCCTGCCGTCTTCGTCGCCGCTTGCCTCATCTCCGGTATCTGGTACTTCGCCTGGGGTCGCAAGAACTACGCCGGTCCCCCGTCCGAGGAGGTCCAGAACTAAGAGCCTCGCAACCACCTTTTTCATTCATCAGAAAATACGCTCAAAACGATTTCGGAGCCAGGCACTCAAACGGCCGAAATGTCTTTGGAGCTAGGCCGAGATTCGACTGAGCATATATAAAACAAAACCTCTGGAGCAGGTCAATTGGACTGCGGGACAAAGCTACACACGACTTTCATGGACAACAGCAACCAAAGAACCATGCGAGGTCTAATGATCACAAAGAATTGTTACGCAGGGAGGCGCTCGCGGGCTTGGGCGCATTATGCTATGGTTTTCACAAAAAAAGAGGACGTCAAAAGCAAGAGAGGAGGGCGGTTCTGTATATAAAATGATACCCCAGTGCTTAATTCACTTTCATGAAGCAACGCTTGGTCTAATTTTCCTAGTGATATCTTCGTTGTGACTTTCTACTGCTCGCTGAGCGGACATGTCCGTTTTTTGAGATTGCCTGGTAAATGTTTTTCCATCAACTGAAGCCATTCCCAAACTCAGATACATTCAATACAATTCCGAGTTTTATCCGCTACAGACGTCAATAAGCATGACACTTTTCATCCCATCACATCGGAGCGACATAATACACGATGCAAGGAATCTAGCAGAAAATAGCAAGGTCCATCCCCTAATCCCCAAATGGAGACGCGCATCATCGCCAAGCCCATCCATTCCGCATCCGCACAGCATGACCCCGTGGGGGATGGAAGGGGAACCCGGGATGATGGCGTCTTGGCGGGATGGAGCAACTTTGGCTTTTCTACAGAAACTAAATTTGGATCAAAGGGAGAAGATGGTCGGTCTGCGTAGGGAGATGTGAACAACGAGTGAAGAGATTTTTCCATTAGAGAAGGCCCCGCTTTTTGGCCGTGCCGTGGTGAAACGCGACGGCCGAGATGGACGGTGCGGCGCTCGGGGCCGGGGTGGGGCGGGAGGCGACGGAAGTTGTCCGCTTTTTTTTGTCGGTAGAAATCCTGGAAGGGCAGCGGGGCGGTTGATGGCATTGAGGGGGCCACACACACCAGACGACGGATCTCGTTCTTGTTCTTGGTCTTTGACAGCCCTGTTTTTGGACGTGGTTAGGGGGAGGGGAGGTCCCTGCAGAAGAGAGATGTAGGTTATGCTGCTGATGGGGGCCGAATTTTGGGATGGTTGATGACGTAGGTAGGGGTGGGGTGTTCTTCTGGAAGGAATCCGGGTTTGTGGATGATGTAGTGCTCTCTCACAACTACACAATCCTTATCTCATTTAAACGGGTTGTCCCAGTCGAGGGAAATACCGCGTACAACTTCTTCTGGAGCCTCTCGATCTTCCCTGGCAGCGTCTCGAGCACCGCATTCTCTTTGCCGATTGCACCTCGTTGTCGAGCGGTACTAAAGCCCGCTTAAGGGGACTCTTGAGGTTGACGTCGGCGCAACATCATGTTTACGCTCTTGTACCTGACGGTCTCTGCGCGTTGCTAGGTTCGCGGGCTTGATCCATTCCCGCTGCGAGGTCCTTCTTCTCCCGCCAACTCCGGACTGCTTGTCGGTTCAAGTACAGCTCCTCCTCGGCTATGAGGCAGGCGTTGATCGTCGTTCCCGGCGTGTATCTAAGTGCCGTCGTGACGTTCCTTAGGGGTGTTTCAGCCCTGGCTCCCTGTAGCTTTGTCAAAGAGTCGTGCGGTGTTGAAGCCGTCACATCTAGCAGGCACTTTCCACCTCGTAATCACAGGTCACCAAGTTGGTCGCTTCTATGAAAGACATCGAGTTAGGCAAAGTCGTCGCATAAGCGGGCGGTAGGAATGGAAACTTTCCAGTGCTCAACACAGAACTGTTATAAGGGGGGGGGACCTTAAATTTGTACCTACGCTTTGCAGAATTTGACAGTGCAACTGTTTCTCAGTGCCGCAGATCGGGAAGATCTTATCTGGGTCGATGCCGGCGTATTGAGCCGTCGGCGGAGTCTGAAAAAAGCTTATTAAAGGTCCACGAAGAAGAAAGGAGAGGCACTATTGACCGGATCATAAAAGTAAGCCCGGGTTCACTTGACACGCAAAAATCAATCCTCTCCCTCTCCGTGCGGACGATCTGTGATCTGCACCCAGTGCAACCCAATGGGATAAGGCCTTCCAAAGCAGGTGTCGAGCTTCGCTCCGTTATTGTCCCCGGTCTCACGTCGTTCTTGAATCATTGGACCATGGCTTCCCGAGCCCAACGATTCTTCGTGCTGGAAATCGCTGCACAGAATTGAAGATCGCTTCAGCCTGGGTAGACTCAAGATACAATGGTTTATCAGGGGTCTGCCCGGGGACCAGTTCTGCGACGAGAGCAGCTACGTCTCGATGCCCTACAACGTGGCAGATCGCCCTCTGTCTGGATACTAAGACAACGACGAAGCCAACTAAGAGGCAACATCTCTGGCCAAAGCGGTACGAATTCCAGATAATGAAGAGGGGTTCGTCGTAGACGGCTGCGACTTTCGATGCAACCCGTGAAACGAGACTCTCGCGCATGCGCCGTCGTTCCGGTACGTTTACCTGGAGGCAACGCTTTCACCGGAGAAGGCCCCAGGTAAAATGAGCGATTGAGATGATTACGTGAACTGTGGAGGTTCGGGATGTGACGATAGTCTATCTAGCGCGCATGTGTTTCTCGGCGTTGAGGATTGGAGGTTTGGCAAGGGAGTGATGGCAATGCTCCATGGGATTGGCTAGGTTTTTCATCGGGAGGATGCAAATGCAAAACTACTTGTGTTCCATTATTCACTGATTTCAGAAAGTCGTGCCAGATGAAGCAGTTGAATGGTTCTCGGTTCCTGTCGTGCTTTCAAAGCCACCCGAGTGTCATATGGCGAGCTTGGGGAAGAGCTTTCCAGATCGTGGGTTTTTTAAGTTGGGTTTGATGGCACGCCTCATGAGATAGAGATGACAGCATTTTGCAGCTTTGGAGATCTTAATGGTGATGAAATGCCACTCGCACGCTGAGTAGGCAAGCAGTTCCATCCCCCGTCTTATGAGGTTTGGTCAACCCAGGGAATCTACCTACCGAGTGTGTCCAGACCAAGATGACATGGAATGGAATTATATGAACTATGACCTGTGATCTGAAGTGACGATGTGCTGTACAATGGCTGAGATTTCTTCTCCTTGACCCAGCTTCGGTCGTGCCTGCCGTTCAGGAAACGGCCTGCTCACCTTGACCAAACCACCACGTGACTCGAAGTGATTCTGTTGATTTGTTTTAAGGCAGATCAAGAGAGGCCCACAACTCCGTTGCCATTCACCTCTCCTCTCGTATTCAACGCGCTGCATCAGCCTCTTTCACCCAGCATCCATCGCGCCTGCCGTTCAGGAGACCGCTTGCCTCCCCAGAACGAGCGTGCATGTGACTCAGCAAGATTCACCTCGCTCTGTTTACTTTTCAGAAACAGGTTGAAGGAGGGTCACAAAACGCATCCTCCCGTCCTCACCTCTTCTCTCGTATTCAATCTGTCACACTCCACCAACCAAGCCACCACTTTCTTCCCTCTTCACACATCACCAACCACCAACCACCAACCACCACAGACCAGGGACAATACCAAGTAAGTATCGCATCTTCTCCTTTCCTACGTTTTTTTGC
Source organism: Colletotrichum sp. SAR 10_76 (assembly GCA_025327145.1). Lineage (NCBI taxonomy): Eukaryota > Fungi > Ascomycota > Sordariomycetes > Glomerellales > Glomerellaceae > Colletotrichum > Colletotrichum sp. SAR 10_76. Next base: position 12,934 of record JAKMWU010000161.1, on the reverse strand, counting down.
TTACCACGATTATGGACATTTTGGAAATGCTGTTTCTATGATGGCAATTTGGCAGGTGCTGGGCATCTCAGAGTTTGCTGGCCTGTCTGTTCCAGTTCACAGCTGAACCTCCTTTGAGCTTCCCTCCATCCCCCCTTTGACAGCAAATTTTGCACTCCCAAATTTGTTTCTCTTTTTTGTGCGTGTGAGTGCGCCCTTAGCTCAAGCGAGCACAGACAAAATTGCAGTCAGCCTCAATCAACTCTCCAGCCTTTGTGACGAAGGAGCCTCCCAGCTGATTGCTCAAGACCACACTAGGTAGTGACTTGCTTTTGACCCACTGATTGAGCGTTTGATCGATCTGTCCCGGATTCGACCGATGCCAGATTCATTCTGCCTGATTGAGCGAGCGCTCGTCCTAGAGATTGAGCCTTCTCCCGCTCCCTCAAGATGGACGTGCCTTCCCCGACGTGCCTTCCCCTGGGACCCCAAGACAGGTGTGTTTCGCTATTTTGCTGGAAACTGGACAAAGTCAACGACGAGGACTCTCAACACCATGGCCTCAAGTGACAAACATCGTGAGATATTGCCATTGACTAACTCGTGGCACAGGCTCCCACATGTTACCCTCGCTCCTGCCACATCTACGGTACAGCGGACGGGATCCCGATCTTTCAAATGGGTAAGGTCGTATGCCTTCAGCACATTGGAACCGTCCTCGACCTCCATGCCTTCCAAAGTACTGCTTCATCACTATGCTTCCTCGCCATGGCCTCCAACCAGCACTACATCCCTGGTCAGTGTCCGCCCGATTTGCAATCCAGGTCGACTCGGTGCGCGTCTCGATCCTTCCTTGAGGCTCCCACTACATTGCAAGCCCAGCTGGCACTTAAGAACGATCTTGGGCTCTATCGAATCTGCTTGCAATATGTGTCTCATCGCCCATGATGTTGACGCATGACTTCAAGCACCATGACCAAGCCACCATGGTCATCCAAAGGACCAAAGCATGCCAAGGCTGTCCATCCCCAAGATGCATCTCATGAGCGTGCTTCCTCCCCTACACCAAGGTTTGCAAACCCCAAGGACATACATCACTCAGCATGATCACTAATCGTTCATTGTAGGAAGTCTCTGTCGACTCAACTTAGATCCTTCGGTGTGTCAACCTAGCCCTGTCAGATCCTCCGCTGTGGGAGCATCAAACGGCAACGTCGTCCTGCTTCACACCGAACGACTCAGCCAACAATTGCAAACTTCGATCTCAACTCTTTCAACTCGGGCCCAATCGAAGACCAATACCGACATGAGCAAGAACTGCGTCTCTTGGCCACTTCATCCGCTCAGCCTACAATCAGTCTCCCACCCCGAGGCACCTCAACGACCCCTCTTGCTGCGAGTCAATTCAATCTCCGAGGATCAAACTCACGAAGCCCATTCTTTCGAATTCTCGATCATCAAACATGGAGAGAGTCTTTCCCAAACAACAGCTCCAGTGGCCCCGTCCATTACGCCCACTGCCCTGTTCTAATTGCTTCGGTGGCCCATCCTGATGACTCCGCCTGCGGCAGGTTGCTTCTGCACAGTGAGCCATCCAGCTGCACCAGAACTGCATGTCGTGTCCTCTGCCTCCCATGTGAGAAGGCATGATGATGATGACAGCATGGGTTTGTCTTCTAACAGCCTTGGATTCTTAGTCAAGGCAACGAAAACGAATCCTGCTGAGTTTTCCGTGATGATCCGCAGTATTCTATTGCTTTGGCGGCGCAGAGGAAGCTGCTATGAAAGCGATCATGGAACATGCTTGACTATGCGCGGGCTCTGCTGGACGGGAAGAGTGACTTGAGCAGAATGGGTCGGTGTTCTTCGGAAAACCTGCCTGAATTCGGCACCCTGGCGACTATCCAAGTACTGAGAAAAAGCTCGAGAGTCCATTTGCTGTTTGGGTGTTGGTCGCAGACTGTCATGTCTTTCGATGGCGGTTGAAGGCATTTCCAGCTGGGAAAGGCCAGGCCAGCATCTTTGTGCGGCATACTCTCATTACACGTCCGTCCGCATGAACCAATCCTTCAGCGGTGGCATTGATCGAGGACTTGGACTGAATGTGGACGTCGCCAAGAGGCTCTTCATTTGGGGTCTCGTCTCCGTCTTGACCTTCTATCCGAACTGGTGCGAGTCTTCCCGAGCCCTCCTATCATTGAACTAGATGACCGAGAGACGTCTTCAATGCCAGCGCCAAATTAGGACAAAAAGGAACCCCGAGCACGGGCGCAGTGAACTCCGTCCGGTCCTTCCTCGAAACCTGCGACAAGAGGTGGAAGAACACGCCTCGAATGTGGACGTCGCCAACATTTTCTTCTGGAAGGGCAACATGCAGCTATCCTTGTTCGTCTGTCAAATAGCAACGGAGAGTCGAGGGAGAGACGGAAGGGCACATCTTGAGTACTCAGGTCGAGGACTTGGACTGAATGTGAGCGTCGCCAACACTGCCTGCTTGAAGGGCAACATGCAGTTGCATTTGTTCGCCCGTTCTTGCAAACTTCAACAACGACATCTCCTTACGACAATTTCTTGGTAAGGCAGCCCCGAGTTCCGAGAGGCCGGAAGGTTTTCACGCAACGGCCAGCTGACCAAGTCACCCAGACGCAGCCCAGAGCCAGCATGATCAAGCACACTCGACCTCGGAATCTTAGACCAGACTGGGGGTCACGAGAAACAACGCGCCACGTGGAAAGCAACGGTATTTCGACATTTCACGATGCCGTCTAGAGCGCAAGCTCCCCTTTCACCCTTCCTCCGAGACCTCTGCAGCGACAACCCCGAGTCGAAACCTCCGAGAGTGCGTGCAAGGAACTTGTCGAAGAGACTGAACACACCTGTCTACCAGGGACTACAGATTGAGGATCCAAATTTGGGGAGACTGTCGGTCTTGACCTAGACGGCTTAGACTGTTGGGAGCCTCGTGGATACTTCCTGTCTTCGTCAAGGGCGAAACCTGTCTACGGCTCATGCGTGGCAACACACCACAACATCACATTGGAATGAAACCTATTTTGTCTTCGCCATGAGCGCAACTTCTCTCCACCCGGCCATCTAGGGAACCTGGATGGTCCGGTTCCAAAAATTGCCTTTGGTCCCCGTTCTTACCGGGGCATCTGGATGGGTGGACAACGCATTCGCCTCTCATTCTGCTCCCGGGGCATGGATTTGCCTCAAAACAGACAAGCCTCATGGCAGAATCGGCACCGCCATGTCATTTTCTCGGGCCCTCCTATCCATTTAGGAAGGGCGAAAGCCCTTTCTACACTGCGACTGTTGAAGTCGATGAGAAAAATGCAGAGCTCCATGCGGAGGTAGCTCGACTTCAGGAGGAGGTATCCAATCAAGACTAGGCGTCGGGCTCTCACTATCTTCTCGGACTCCAAGTAAGCCTTCAGTTAACCTTTTGAGGACTGAGATCTTGTCACCCATGCTTTAGCATCTATGGATACCGCGGGCCCTTGAATACAGATGGGCGAACGGACGCCTTCATGTCATCAAATCACAACATGTGAGAGGCTGGAATTATCGAGGAGCGACACCTTGAAGAGTACAAGAAGAAGTTGGATGGGTCTCAGCAGAGCGTCAGGCCTCTTGATGAAGCCAGCTCCCACGTTGCTTCTGGCTCAGCTTCGTCTCATCAGACGCTATGATGGACGCTAGCAAACAACTTGAGCACCTTCACGACGCCTACGGACCCTTTCGCGTTTGCCCAAGCCAGCACTTTACACACCCTGCAACGTCAGGTTCTCGACAAAACGCAACGCATCAAGGAGATTCAATGGTGGTGCGTTGCCAGCTCGAATCTGGAGCGTCTGGTCTTCGCGGAAGAATGATTTAGACAATTTCCACAAGAACTAGCGGAATACTTGCGTTTATGGGCAGCAGGCGAGGTGATCGATCACCTGCAGCGCTTGCGCCTCATTCGAGGACTCTCCTTACGGCTCTCCGTAGCATTTCACAGCCTTGGGTAATGTCTCAAGACTACTCAAACTATTTTGGTACGTTCTCCATGCCTCCGTCATCTGTCTCCTCATTTGTCGACGGCGTTGGCATAGCTGACTTTGCAAAGTTCGCAGACGCTCTCATCAACGACTTATACCAAGGGATCAAGCTGCACGGACGTATCGAACTCTCGGGATTCACGCATCAAGACTTTTTCAAAAGTTCTCAATGATGAGACAGGCTGCACTCAAAGGCAAGTTGTACAATGTAGTGTTGAGATCAAACAAAGGTTGGAACGATCAGCCAACAAAAATAACAGCACTACTGAGTACCACCTTTCGAATACATTTCTCATCTTCATTTCCGCTCAAACACATACATGCTGGATGATTCTACACCAGGAACGTCCATGGCCTGTGATGGATCACTCTGTGTTTGTACCACCCTCCTCCTCCTCTTCTGGCGTCATCAGCTAACCACGAGAATCAACAGAATTCGAAATGTCTCCGACTGGCCTCTCAAGGGGCAACGACAGAGGAGGTGGCTTGGTACTCATGAGCCAAGTTCGCGATATTCCGGAACTGTGGTGACGAACGCAACCTGCGGATTCATTTCGACGAACTCCCTTTCGCCAATTTTCTGGCATAGCAGCCCCCGCGTCATGAGCCCGTTGCCGTTTGGTGTGCAGGGCCATCGGTAACGGTGCTCTGGGATCAATTCTCATTACGGAGATTAAAGACCAGATTGCATCTTAAATTCAACGTACTGCTGTTGCGATGAAGGGAATCCCGCCTTCAAATTTATTTCAACAACAAAGTACCAAAAAAACTTGAAAATCACAAACGGAAAAGATTCAGGAAATATCAAAACACCAAAAAATCCCCGCGGGCCGGCAGCAGCCCCCGCATCAAGGGCCCGTTGCCTCTGGGCCTGCACCCCATGGGGTAATGGGCCGAATTCAGCAACATTGTTCTCATCTTTTTCCGGGCTCGTCCTCTTACAGGCCGCCATACTTTCTGTGTTTTGGTCAATTGGGGGTGGGCCTCCTCCCAGCGCCGAGGTGGGCAGCTCACCCTTCGCGCCATGGGGGTGGGCAGCTCACCCTTCACACCATGGGGGAGGAGAGCTCACCCTTCGCGCCATTGTCTCTGTGTGTCTCCGCGGTCACTGGAGAGATCAGGATTCCTCTCAACATGGTTAAAGGGCGTTCGCTACCGTGACCTCGCGATCACTGGAGAGATCATAAAGCCCATTGATAAGGCCTGCGGGCCATGTCAACATGCAGACATCGGAGAGTCGATTCGCCGACGAATCCCCTTCGAGGCGGGCTTCCCTCATCTGAAGCCCGCCTCTCGTCGGCGTCGCGCCTCGCCGCGACCGCAACGGTTCGTCTTTGGTCTGGAGCGGTCGATGCGTTCGCATGGGACATCAACGGTCCCTTCTTCTGATCTGATCGGACCCATGGTCGTGGGTTGGTCGCCCGAGGAGATTCAAACTCAGAACATGTCTCGGCGACATGGTGGGATGCATCATGAGAAGCGCTGCTGGCTTCATTACATTGGTAAGACTACTCCGCTGCTCTCTGTCCTCGTTTCCAAAACTTACCTTATCGTTCTTTTCAGGGTTGCCGCCGAGTCCCCGAAACGCCTCATGGGAAAGAGAACAAACATGCAAACAGAATGTCCGCAGTCCAAGACATTGGGGGCAAGTTCTTCCCTTTTCCTTCTCACTGGCTCATGACCCAGCTTCTTTCCATCTATGCGGAGCCACTGCTAACTTGTCTTTGTAGTGTGTGTGCTCTTTCTTCAATGGAGAGCAGCGTTGGCATTCGTTATGATGGCCTGTACGATGTTGTTGGTCGCGAGACAGCTCTGAAGAACGAGGTTGGCACTTATTCCAGATTCGAGCTCCGCCGTCGCGATGGCCGAGAACAGTTTATGTATCGAAATCCATATCACGCGATACGAGTACGGGCACTTGAGAATGCGCACAGAGGCACTTGGGAAGGGTCAATCTCAAAAGGTCGGAGGAGATGTCATTGGATTGGGTGGTGACGGATGTCGATTATTCGAGGAACTCATACCTGCCTAGTTGACATGGACGGTTCGTGTACGATGGATTACCTGGTGTGCTTGACCAATCGACAAAAGAATCGGAACCCTGTAAGTATTCGTGTGCAGTACCATGCACACCTGCGCAGAGAGTCGGATCGTGAATCACTTGCTTGCTAAAGTACGCCGATCGTTGGCATTTACTCATTCTAGAACCCCTGCCGAGGCAAGTGCCCGAGACTCTATGGCCATCGCCGAGACAAAGTGTACTGAGTGAAGAAGCCACTCAAGCCGATCCTGGCTTTGGGCTTCTCCAATATCCCACGTGTGTTTCCTTGGCTAGCAGATGCCAAGCTACCGCGATGTTACGTTCACGCCGGTACCTTGCATGGAGTCATGAGGCGGCCTTGGCAACTCGAGCGACGTCCGGTTTCCGAGAAGTCGGTCGCAGTGGTTGTAGCGAGAGGACGGCATCAGCCCATGGGGCTTCAGAAGTGCGGAAGTCGACTTCCCCAGTACACTTCCTATGATGTTGACAAGAGGTACACTTTCCTGGTAACCCTTAGCTATGAGAAGAAGAATCATCATGTTCGCTATGCATCAGGATATCAGTCTCATCATCCAGGCGAAAATTTCTGGAATCGAAGACAACAGTCACGCACGACGGGCAGCTCATACAAACAAGAGACGGCCTTGGCACGAAACATCCCATCGTTTCAGTCGTCAGATTAAACTCTAAAGTTCTGTCTAAGATAACCTTAGTCGGAACATTTTTCTAGACCACCCTCCCACCGGAAAGTCTCCGCACCCCAACCTGCTCCTACTGACTACATCTCGAATCAGCATCCTTGCCAAAATCCTTGCAGACCTCCCGGCCGAGAGCCTTGATCCCCTCGACAACCCATAGCCGGTAGTTGGAAAACACAAACACCTTGCCGGGCGCAAACGCAAAGTTGTTCGACACCTCGCCAATGTGAATCTTGCCCAGCAGGACGCCCTCGGGGTTCCACACGTGCACGCCGTCGCCGCAGCCAGCCCACACATTACCGTCCGTGTCGGTGTGCACACCATCCGGGAAGCCAGAATCAGCATACGCGAACATGCGCTTGTTGGCCAGCCGCTTGCCGTCCACAATGTCGAACGCGTAGATGGTCGCCGGGCCCGTCAGGTTCGCCGTGTACTCCTGCGCGCCCGTGTCGGAGACGTACAGCGTCTTGTAGTCGGGCGAGAACTCGAGCCCGTTGGGCTGCCGGAAGCCGTCCGCGACGACCTGCACGGCGCCCGTGGCGGGCGAGAAGCGGTACACCTGCGTCGGCAGCTGCGAGGCCGGGCGGAAGTGCTGGAAGAGGCCGTACTCGGCGTCGGTGAACCACAGGTCGCCCGTGCCGGGGTGCTGACGCACGTCGTTGACGGAGGAGAAGTTGCGCCCGTTGAAGCCGATGAGCAGCGGCTGCGACTTGTTCGTGTTGACGTCGACGGCGAGCAGCTGGGAGTAGGATGCGAAGTCACCCTCATCGCACCACACCTGCATGGGCGGCGTGGCGGAGGCGTCGGCGCCGGGCGGGTAGTAGGAGGTGCCGCCGTTGGCCTCGGCGAGGTTGGTGAGCTGGGTGCTGGTGATGGAGAGGTCGTCGAGGGAGAGGACGGTGATGTTGATGTTGTCGGCGAGGGACTGGTAGTTTGAGGAGATGTAGAGCGAGTTGTCCTTCTTGTTGTAGATGCCGCCCTCGTGGAAGGCCTGCCAGGGCAGGTCGGCGATCTTGCGGGCGGTGGCGTTGGCGCCGACGACGTCCGCGAAGGCCGGCTCGTAGGCGAGCAGCGAGATGGCCGGGGTGGAGAGGTTGGCGGCGTTGATGGAGGCGAGGTAGCCCGCGCCGCCGACGGCGAGGGCGTTGAGGTCCACGTTGACGAGAGACATTGTGGCGGCCTGGAACCAGAGGGCGATCTGCTGGAGGGAAGGGATGTTGCTGCTGGAGAGGCCGATGCCTTCGAAGAACTGGGAGAAGCCGTACCGGGAACCCTCGGCGGTAGGAGAAGAAGCAGAAGCGGTGGCGGCAGCAGTAGTAGTGTCGGCCGTGGCGGCGGCAGAGGACGCGGGATGGGAAGCTTCCTCTTTATGCTCCCGGTCACCGGCCAGGTTCAACTGCTCCGTATCCATCCGGGTGAGAAGCACCCTGCTCAAAACACTGCAGGCAGTCTCCGTCTGTGGAAACGCAATGACGTTTGAATGGGACGTCAGGCCGTTGGTGGCTCTTGTTAGCGGCGGCCGGTAAGATGGTGATGGGCGCACGCGCGGAGTCAAGGGCCGGGCTAGCTTTGTAGGGGATCGGAGACAGCAGCAACAAGCCAATATCTTGTTTGTGTCTTGGCCATGTTACCCCGCAGAGAATGTTTCTCTGCCTCTCTTTCTCCCCACAATCGGAGCCAAGACCCTTGTCCGGCAGTCGACACCCATCGCGGAGAGAAGTCCGGCTTCGGAGCAGGTGGGGCTCCACGGTGCCATTGCATTTGGAGGAGCGGACAATGAGCGGACGCTTTTTTTTCCTTCTTCATATCTTGGACCCCCTTGAACCCGCTGTCCGGCAGTTACACGCGCTCTCCCTCCATCTGAGTCAGTGCGAGCTGCACGATGTTGGAGAAGGGCAAGACAGGAAAGTCGGGCAAGGAATGTGGAGGCGGAGATTTTGCTGCTCAAGAACAGGGGGCAGATCTTGGACAAAGTGCGGAGATGATGCAACTCTAACCCCACAACCAGACGACTTGACAAGCAAGCTGCTTGGAATGCCCCTCTTGCTCGGCATTGGTGCATGGCAACTAAGCATAACTGTGTCTTCGCTGTGGTTTCTTTGTTCATCTCAAGTCATTTGAGCGTGTTTAAACCGTTGGATTGAGGGGATGGCAGCTAACCACACCGGATGATATGCTACATCGCGTCGTTGTGACCATGAAATCGAGCAACCCATTGACAAGTCTTTCTTCAAGATACCTATGTGACTGTATGCAAAGAAGCAAGCCTGGGCTATTTGAAGCAGCTTACGCTAGTAATTCACGTTGCATAAGGTTCAGAAAAATGAGAATAATGAGCAAAGGACTGTCGCGATTTCATCAAGATCCCTCTCAACGTTCCAGTTCCGTGCCGGAACCCCAAAGTCCGTCAGCCACAAGTTCCCTGGTGTGCCACAGCGTGGCGCTAACTGCAGGCGGCTGAAAGTGTGGCTGTGGGGAACGTGGCTCAGGCATTATCTTTAGGTTTGGCCTCAAAGCACCCGGATGAGGGGCTTCATTTCCACGAAGTCTATCAGCCGATGGAGCCAACCCGAAAACCTTGGGTTGGCCTGATAAAACTCAGAGAAAGTCATCAATGTGGTTGTGGCTGGATGGCTGACTATGTATCTGGCTCATACAAAGTCTCCGCCCGTCCCGATTGAGTCTCTGCCTAGGCATCAGTTCCTTTCGCTTCACATCACCTCATCAACCCACCAAAACGATGCGACCCGTCAGTCTGTTTGTGCTTCCTCGCGAGCTTCGGGACCTCATCTATGGATTCTATGTCAGCATCGATGGCGGCTATGTTTGCGACACTGAGAGCTTCATCCGAGGAAAGCTGAAAGGAGCAAAAGGAGACCGCATCCATCTGTCTCTCGTCTACACCTGCAAGCGCGTCGCGGAAGAGATGGACCGCGGCGGTCTTGCCTTGCGCCTGAATACCATCACTTTCTCGCCCATCTCCGAAGAGTCACTCGGCTGGCTTGCCGGCAGCTTCCAGAGGAAGAAGGACGCCTTGGATTGCACAAGGTTGGCAATGCTTCAAACCGTGGGGTACTGCATCCCGGACGCCGTTTACTCTGAGATGGCAACGACATATCCGCGACTTCTGCCCTTGCTGGACCGCCTGAAGCGGGAAGGGCGTCGGTCGCCACTTGAGGCCACGCTGTTGGCCATGGAACGCCGCGGACCCTATGGCGAAGCTCCTTCGGTCTACCGCGAGTTCGTCAAGGACGTCCTCCAGAAGTCATCAACCTGCGATGGCGAATTCCAAGACGCCGTGCGGAATTACTGGCCCGAGGTCGTCGAAACGACGCCGGATCGACGCGCATGGAATCCTTTTTCCATTGTATACAGCACCATCGAGCCCTGGACGATACCATCCGATACGCAGATGCGCAGGCTAGAATCAGAACTACCTGTGTACCAGAGTCATCGCGCTGGTTTGACAGCCGATCGCTCAATCTACCGCTTCTCGGCTGCTGCGGCGGCCATCTACTTTTTGGAAGCCACCCCCCACGAGAACCGCACCCACCTCCGGAAAATCATCCTCGACGAAAAGAATGAAGCTGTTTCGAACCCGGAGTGCCATGCCCGAGGCCTCATACCGTTTTGTCAGCAATACCCTTTTCTCCGAATCGAACGGCGTGTTTCGCTATGGAGAAATGTCTTCCAAGAAGACGTCAACTATCTTGATCCAGAACGGCGATGTGTGCTCAAAGATCGACCTACTCCTGCCTTTCTCAACTCGGACCAAATCACAGGCAACGTAGCGTCTTGGATTGTGGAAGCTATGGCGCTGCTCCCTGCTGGCATGCCCGCGAAATCATTCTCCCTCCTTCTAGACGGAGACCCTGCCCCGACGCTGTGCTCCGAGATGTTCCAGTGTATCGTTCAGCGAGATGTTGCCTGGCAGCTGGCCTGGGATATGTCTTTGAAGAAAAAGTTGCTACCTGAAATCACATGGTTTGAGAAGAAGGGCGAATCTGTTATCAGGCACGGACATTACACAAACACCGATGTTCACCAGCATCAGAGATTTCCAATTTTACGAACAGGGTTCTGGGGATATTTCTTCGAGGACTTTCCGCAGGGTTTCAGCAACATTGGGAAAGAATCGTTTCCTGTGCACTGCAACTTCGATACCGGCATTGCTTGCGATGTCGACGACTTATTCATGCAGCATGGCCGGTGGGATATGCGCAAATGGGAGCAAGAATGGTTCCGACACCAGCCACCGTGGTGGGAAACAGCACCACCCCTGCCGGAGTGGATGGCTCTTTTGGAAGAAAATGTCATGGAAGACATGAAATACATGCCATATTTGAAGCGTATGAATGCATTATTGGCATAGAGTAGTTGGGAAGGGATCGGTGAGTGGCCCTCTCATGTACTTCACAAAGCACATCGTAGGGCGCATGGGTAGTAGCTTCATGTAATCAAGGTAACGTACGTGACTCAAAAAGCCGAAGGTGAGTGAGTAGACTTAACGTTGAAACCGCCTTGAATTCTCTCTAGCAAGTGGCAATAATCCTGGTGACATTCTTTCGTGAAGCAATTGCAATATCTCAAGTCATAGCCACTTCCATGATGGCAATGCAAAAGGCAAGAGCAGGAGGAAGTTTCTCTCTGGAAAAAGTCGGACAGGCTATCGCCGGCTTAATATGTATTGGGTGATATGAACTATCGCAACCTGAGAAGAAGCAGCAGATGGGAGAGAAATCGAATCTTTCGTCATGAAATTTTCCATCCGTTCTACACTGCAGCGAAGAACAAACTTGAAGGATGAGACGTAGTCAAGGTAAGGTTTATCGCCATGGGCTTACAGCCATAGATGGAGTATGCTGAGTTCCTCTCCCTAAGAAGAACTTTTCCCACCACTCAGTGAACCAAGTCGCGAAGCAGGAGCCATCTTTAAGCGAGAGATGTGACGTAAGTGTAACCGTGGTGATGTCTTTAAGCAGCAGCTCAGCCATGCTGCCTTTCACCCACCCGCCCTTTGCTGCCTGAACCACCACCACCCATCAACTCTCTGAATCTGGCAAGAGCTCACCCGACTTGCCTCCTTCCTTCTCTTTCTTGATCGAACTACGCTAGTCCGCGCACAAAAAGATTTAAAAAACAAAAAAAAGAAGCTGAACCGAAGACAAGCGAGACGAAATCCTGCCCAGCCCTATACGCCTTCAGCCGACCGCCCTGCCGCCCTTCGACCTATACCCTCTCTCTCAGACGACGCCTCCTCCAACTTTGCTCTTCTTCCTTTTCACCCACACACAAACCTTTCACCTTTCTCTTTCACACACCACAACAACCACTTCCTTCAACCACTACCACAAAAAACAACCATCACCACTTCAACCTTTCACAACTTTACTCTTCAACCAAACTAACCCCCCTTCACAACCAGTCAAGATGAACGTAAGTTTTTATCCCACTCCCCATTCTCATCTCTTCACACGATCTCACAATCTCTCCAGGGTTTCACTGCTACTGCCATCCTCGCCTTCACCGGCACCATGGCCAACCTCGTTGCTGGCGCTCCCGCCATCGAGGCCAACGGCACCCGCCGCAAGCTCACTACTACCTCTACCCCCACTGTCACCACCGCCACTGATCGCTGGACCTTTGGCTGGCCCTCTGGTCTCCCTGTCCCCATCCTGACCACCATCCGCCCCGAGGAGCCCACCTTCACCCCCACTCAGGTGCAGTCGTACAGCACCGTCCTCCACACCCGCCAGAAGCTTCCCCAGACCACCTCCACCGCCGATGTTGACGTCGAGATTGAGTATGTCACCGTCACCCAGGTCGTCGAAGTCCCCGTCACCACCGTTAGCGTCTAAGCTTCTTTCTCACACAAGCATGGTCTGGTATTTGGGAACTTTCTCGATTTGGCAGGTGTTTTCAAGGACAGGGCAAGGAACATTGGGAAACGCAAGGATTTGGTAACAATACCCTGGATTTGGCTTTTGGCGTTGCGCGGAGGGCTGGAACACATGGGCTTTGGTCTTTCTTTCTTTCACTTTTCTTCTTTCTTGGGGATGGGAAACACTTGGCACCCTCTTGGAAGGGCTGGACATGCAGCATGGGTTTGGCTTTGGGATTAGGCATACGAGATTCTGCAGCTGAGGCTGCAAAGACACAATGAGATCACTCTG